>JAMQGT020012847.1:32500-270256 GCA_024447675.2 Pterophyllum scalare | reverse complement strand
AACCTGAAGTGTGCCATCTTAACCTGCTTCATCGTTCATCGACAGATGGTCAACAAAACCAATTAACCTTTTTCTCCTCTTCGTCTCATCTGCACCACCATTCACTTCTCCATTCAGGCCTGCCCATGGGAGGAGAGGCGGGCACAACCTAAGCTTTTCATCAAGAAAAGACAAGCTCCCAACTGGATGGTTAGCTTGAATTACAGAGGAAAGTCAAACTGCACAGTGTCCTCTAGAGTTATTGGACTCCTTGAAAAAGATAGAGCCAAAGAACCATGAACAAGAAGTGAAATGAGAAACAGTCCTTACTGCGTTAAATGTGAGTTGAAAATAAGATTAAAGATTGCCTAAAGTGTCCTCCAGCCTTCTTTAAAGCCAGTGGAGAAAGAGTGCAGTGTAGGAAAACAACAATCTCCAACTTAAATGGCAATAATGGATATAGGACATAAATGCTATAATATTCTGCAGTAAATGAGAACTATTTAATACACTTTGCAGGAAAGCTACGAAACTCTTAAAGATATCTACAGTAACAGAGTATTTGGCAGGGTTGTTGTGGATTAGTCAAATAAACCATGAAGGATAAAACCATGAGTAATGAGCTGGCAATTTTCTCTGCCTGAGATTATTTGTTTATGCAATTGCACACAAAAAAGGTTTCTCCATAGTGATAAATTTTAATCTCTGAAAGATGTGTGATATAATTATTTGGGTTGCTACACACATAATTTGATTTTAACTATGTTTTTTTTTTAAAATTTCATTACTGTTCAACATGATGAATCATATTTGAGTCTTGGTTGAGACTGTTAGTGATCATCTAAGGCATGAATGTCTTTGCCTGCTATGAATGCATGTTTATATTTCTTGAGTAATTTCTGCAAAGTGTGAGTAGCTTAACTGTCTGGAGTAAAAGACTTGTGTCTTGTAAGTACTGCTATTTCTGTTCACTTCTAGCTCTGTGTTGATGGTTTCTTTACTTATTTTAGTTTTTAAACTAGCATCATAATAAGGCTGACTTGAGATTTGGCTCACCTATTAGATAGGCTATTAAGTAATTTGGCATAAATGTGCGTTTTCAGGATTTTGGTAGATGGTGTGTAAATGACGACTCAAAAGGTTCAGACATTAAAAGGTCTTTATTCTACCAGTTTTCCAGTAAAAAAGTGGGGCTGAGCCCATTCGAGAATGGAACAGGTAATTGTCCATAGAATTCACACAAGTGAGTGGATGTCATGTCTGTTTTCTGTTTCTCTCTCTGCTTTCTCACTCTCTCCTCGTGTGTGTGTAAGTGTGAGTGGATCGACTCTGCGTGTCTGTTTTAGGGGTGGGGTCTCCAGGAGTCCCCGCCCTCCTGACTCACACACCTGACTGTAGTAGATAAACAGTATCCGAAAGTCATGTTCTTAAGAAATAGGAAAAGAATCCAGCAAGGCCTTTGCCCAGGACTTGAGAGCTGCAACTGGCCCTTCAGTTGATCCATCTACTGTTTACTGAAGCCTCATCAGAAATGGTCTCAGTGGAAGGGTGGCTGTCAAGAAGAAATTTTTAAGGAAGGGAAACAGGCTGAGGTATATCAAATTACACAAGACCTGACTTGAAAATAGGTGGCGACAGTTCTTATGGAGTGATGAATCCAAATTTCAAAGCTTTCAGTCAAAATGGAGGAAGTCAGGAGTGTCTACAGCCATCTGTAAAATACTGTGAAGGAGAATGTCCTTCAAGAAGCCTGGAGAACTATTCCTGAAGACTACTTAAATAAAGTACAAGAAAGCTGCCTAAGAGAGTTCAGGCTGTGTTGGAGAATAATGGTGGTCATACCAAATATTGACTTTTAAGTTTTTTTATACACTGTATTTCCAAGTGTGTTTGCACATGTTTCAGTAACTCACTGCACCTATTTCCCATTTTCCCAGAAAAATATAAAGAAACAAGAAGCACTATGAAAACGCAAACCTGCCAAGGCAGCTCCCTCTCTGAGCAGTATTTACTTTTAAGGGAATAGTATTATATTTTGTATATATTTATTTTGTTTTCTTTATTCTTTTTTTAAACATATTTTAATAAATCAGTAGTGCAGTAAAAATCAGATAAGGGCAGCATGACTGATGAATACACATACATAATGTAGGAGCAGATAATGGACAATAGTTATTAATTTTTAAATAACTGGACACAAACTTGAGCTTATAAAATATTATACTACCATATATTTCTAACTAAATAGGAAGCTCATTCTCTTGACCATACTTTAAAGATATATTGGGGCTAACTTGAAAGAAAGGCAGATGTGAAATGTAAAAGTGAGGTCAGAGGTCAAATGTGATATTATATTTGGATACAACCTATAATGTGATATTTAGAAACCCCATATACCAGTATCATTTCCTAAATGTAACCAATACAAACAAAGGAAGTAAATTTTAAGCATAGTTTTGGTCGGAGGTCCAAAGAAATGTGATATTTAGAATCCCCAAATATCATTCCCTATACGTTGTCAATACAAATGATGTCAGTAAGAAACAGTTTTAAATAGCTCTGTATAGTATTATTATCAATTTAACATTCAGATCAATCTATTGACCTTGAAGGAAAGGTCAGAGATCAAATATGACAAGATATTTAAAATCTTCATACCTGCCTTTCTATCTGTTGACTATACACATCACACCTGTAAGAATCACAGTTTCTAAGCTATAAGGCCTTTTCTCAATTTTTGAACAATAAATCATTAAGTTGACCTTGAAGACCTTTGGATGTAAGCCAGATTTGAATGGATTGTTAAATTGACTTCACTCTACAGCCTTAAAAAGTTTCATCAGAATTTGTTCAAAACTTTTTGAGCTGTCGTGTTTACAGACAGAATGACACACACCCAAAGAAACTTTATGGTGCTTTTTTCCAGTAATTTTTCACCTGTATGTATCTGTTTGAAAAAAACAAAACAAAAAAGGAAAACGTATCAAAACTGCCCTCTTTGCTTGGATGGTGTAACAGTGGCAGAAACAAAGACTTTGTCCTGGTTAATTGGTACTGACACAATATGAGACAGTTACACAATACAGCCCTGACACAACAACTGCAGGACAGAATCTAACAGGTGCAGTACTGTTGACATTTTAGAATTATAAGTTGTGCTGAAAATCTTCCCTAATGAAATGTCATGGCATGTTTGAGCTCCATCTTTGTGCCTGTTGCAGGGCACAGAGAGCCTTCTCTCGGTCTCTCATTCTCTTATTGTTCTTCCCTTCCTCCGTCTCTCGCTCTCCGTGCGGAGATGAAGGGACAGACATGAGTGATGGTGACTGGCACAGGTGGGTATTGTTTGTTGGCAGAGGAAGAAAGTTGAGAAGGGAGATGACAGCATCAACTTAATGTGTTTTTCTCTCTCTGTCTCTGTCAGGTGCTCTGCTCACACACAATTGTGAGACCGTCTCCAAGTGTAGACACACTCACGCCAATACGGGAACACTAACACTCACATCTCATTGTATTTTTGACATTGACAAAAAATGCACACGCTCTCATTCATATGCCACACTGAGGGTGTAAATGAGGATGAGATGAGAGGCCGCTAATAGCGTAGCACCTGTCAGCAGCTGATAAAAGCACTCAATGGGTTAACAAATGTCAACATCAAGAGTAAGCCAGCAGCCAGCAGAATTCTTATGTTGCACATTTGTTTGACCTTGATCCCACTTCAAATGGTTGTCATCGTTCCACAAAAAAACAGAAACTTCCCTTCTGTCTTTTCCATTCCAGTCTCACTGTTATAGGGTAGATAATTAAGATAATTTAAAAGGGTGCTATAATTGTATTCAACACATATAATAAAACAATAAAAATAACACCAACCTAAATGAAAAAAAAACTGTTGAACCCTAGTTTGCTGGATGGATGCCATGTGGAGTTTGGCATGATCCTGGCAAAGTGGTGAATGCAAATTCAATCCTTTCTTCATTTAGCTTTGTTTTTGGTCTCTGCCAGCCCCTGAAGGAAATATCTTGATCCTTACCATGTGTTTGCGAGGTAATTGGTGTCAGTATTTGTTTACTGTTTGGTGATGAGTAGGTGCTGAGCTGCCTACTACTAAGACAGACGCTGAGTGTGATGAAAGTGAATCCAAACACTGAGGTTGTTGCCCAGACAGCTGAAAAATAACCTGAGACTCAGTAAGCCTCAGTAAAACTGAGGGGAGCAGGAGATTCCTGTGGTAATTCTCTGTTGGTGTGATCTCTTTTACATTGTCAGTTTTTTTTTTAATGTTGTCAGTTGATTTTTAATACAAAATATAAATTAAAAACATTAAAGCAGATGTAGACATATGGTTTCCAAAGCATTTGCATTCTTCTGAAGCTAACTTATGTCAGTGTAATGTACTAACTTTAATTTTATCTGCTTTTTCCATTGATTTGTCCATCTATTCATCTGATTTTGGCTGCTGGGGCAACAGCCTAAGCTGAGATGCCCAGAACTTCCGGTCCCCTAGGAACATCTAGACAGAATCTCTCCAGCGCGTCTTTGATCTATCCTGGTGCCTCCTCCCACTTGGACATGCCCATAACAGCTCACCAGAAGGCATCCTAGTCAGATGCCCAAACCATCTCAACTGACTCCTTCAATGTAGAGGAGAAGTGGCTCAATGCTGAACCCCTGCTGAAAGCCTAAGCTTGTCACCTTATTTCCAAGGCTGAACTCACATAGCACTAGACTTACAGTCCTTCTGGGGGTGGTTGGCCTACAGGAGGGGCATCTCATGTGGCTCACTTGTGCTGAGCCCAGCCAGGTGCCATGGGCTATGGCCTGGTTAACAGGCACTCTGCCAGAGGCCACTCCCACAGGCCTGGCTCCAGGGTGGGGCCTTGGTAACCTTGGCTCAGGTGAGGTAATGTGGACCATTGTTTTCTTCTTCCTGGGGGTCTTGTGAATCACATTTAGTCTGGCTCCTCACCCCTCACCAATTTGCCTGGAGAGACCAGGCAAATTAGCCCAGACAATGCAGCTCCTGGGATCACTTGGGTATACAAACCCCTTCTAATTCATGGAGAGATCTTTGGTTTGTTTTTAGTGCATATTTGTAAATCTTACTGTATATTAATATTTAAATGCAAAGAAAGCAAGTCTTACTAATACTTACTAATAACAATTGCTAAACCTGAAGAAAGATATATAAAATGCTATGATTTAAATTATAATTTATATCTGATATGGTTTTTCCATAAAAACAAAACAAACAAAAAAACTAAAAAAAAAGCTAAGTGGTTAGGATTTCCTAAAAATATACATGTGCATTTTTCCTTATTGAAAAATCCAGTCATGAATTTTTCTTTCAGACATTTTGCTTGTTTTTTCTGTAGAAAACTACAGACACACCTAACTTAGGTTTATGCCTAATACTACACATCTAATTGATTTTTCATACTTCAGTGTTGTTACACATGTCTGGGGAATCTGGATTCAAGGAACTGAATCAGTGCTTTTGGACTTCTAGGAAGAGCTCTTTTCTTTTTTAGCCAAACCAGCCTGACTGCCCTTGGGAAAAACACTTAACCTCCAGCTGTTCCTAAGGAGCAGTCAGTAGAAAAGTGTTAATGTACTTGGCAGCTGTCTGGTGTGAACATTTTCACAAGGGAGACTGCTAAAAATGCACACTTTTCACCAAATCATTCCACAGTAAATAGCCTAATAAATAAACTAATAAAATCTCACTCAGATCCCAGTGATGTGCAGTGAACTCTTTATTTATGACATCTAAAACTCATCACAAATTATTGAAATGGATATTTGGGCATAAACCCATTCAGACAGATTATTTGCCATGATAACAAAGTAATTTTGTGTGAAATGTTGCCATGCACGGTCCATTTCCCCCATTTCCCCCTCTCTGATGGGTGAATGTTTGGCTTTCTGTCGAGGAAGAGGTGTGAGTACAGATGGATACAGTTCATAATATAAACAATACTGGCATATACAATATACCTTATGCCAATATTTTCATACTTTTTATGTCTGGTAATATTAAATATATCTTTATCTCTCATCACCAACTGTTTAAACAACTTTTGGGTGTCATGAAGCACCCAATAGAAAGTCACAGAAACAGATGCCAAATGAAGTCGCAGACGTCTTGGCACAAACACAAATATCTGTCTTACAAACAGGTACGCATATAGGTACACAAAGACAAGTGCACACAGCCTGCCACTATCAGACACTCTGACATGGTTGTTGTGCAGGGGAAGACAGAGGAATCATGCGATAGAGTTTCAGACAATGTGCAGTGTCTGCCTCTTCATTCTTTTTCCATTACGAAGCAATATGCTCATTCAACCTTGGCAGCAGCCAACAGCTTTCTTTGGCAGACCTGGATCTGAGAGCAGGACTGCCTATCTCCTCTCTCTTCTGTGGCTTCCTGGAATAGCTTGATTGATATGTCTCTCTGTGTGTGAGCTTGTCTGTGTCTATATAAATGTGTGCATCAGTGGAAGAGAGTCAAAAAGAACAAAAGTGATGCTTGATACGACTGCCAACCTGTTTTTTTTTTCTCAGTGTGCTTGTTTATCTGTTGCTTAGCAAGGTATCTGAGAAACTACCTAACATAGTATAGTCACATATTTCACGAAGTGTTAAATATTTCTACCATGTATCAAAAAAGAAGAGAATAGTTGTGTTGTTGTTGTGATTGTAACTCCTGAGCCATGAAATGTATCAGCAAAACTGGTTTACTCCCTGGATTCCTTTGTGCAACCTGTGCTTGTCAATGAGGGCCCAGCTAATTCTGCCGTGGAACACGCTGTTTGTGATTGTTGCACTGCAAAACATGACCTATTTTCCATGTGGGCGTAGTTTCCAGATGTGAGACAAATACTAGTAAATAACACTGCATATTTCAGGAGCACTGGATACAACGGAGACTAGTAATCATTTGGATTTAATGTGTCTTTTGGTGCTTAATTAAAAATAAAAAATGAGCCCTGTACTGTCTTTGACAACATTCAAAGAAGCTGGAGAATGCCAAATGACAGTTACACAGAGTAATTTAGCATGTTTATGATGTTCAGTTTCCTTTTATTTATGTAGTTCTATTTTTTTTTTTTAAGTTCTCAAATCACTGTACTATGTGCTATGAGTGAATCCAAAGAACCACCGTGCTCACATTTGGCCTGTTGGGACCTTTGGGCTGCAGTTTGTCATGTATAGAAGACGCTTAGCACTGTTAGTTTGTAGTAGTTGGTGTCCATATCAGCTGAACTACATTAAGTAGTAATTTAGATATTTTGCATAAAAAAATCAATAAAAGACATGTACAGTGCAGCAGGAGAATAATAAATAGGTATAAGTCTGTAATAAATTAAATCAAAGATCAAAAAATAAAAGAAAACGTGATAGTGAATGAATAACATGATGTTTAAAATTATTAAAACAATAGTGCAGATAAGCCATTGGTTATATAAAGCTCTTTCTGTTGTTCTGGTTCAGCAATCTGATTGATGTGGAGAAAGCTGTTTAGCTGAAAATTTTCTTAAGTACAGGAGTGAGCTCAGAAAGGTAAACCTAATGGGAAAACATGTCGTCTTATGCTCTCATGTATGGTTGTCAGTAACATATAAAAGCTTATGTTGGAAAATGTTGAGAGCTTATTTTATGTTGGAGTCATTTGCAAAGATATTTTTGGCAGCAAATTTGTGTCAAACCACTGAAAAAAATGAATGAATAAAAAATATGTACTTTTTTTTTTTTTTTTACAGTGTATGAACTGCAGAGCTGGGAAGTAATGAAGTAGAAATACTTTGCTACTGTATTTAAGAAAAATTTCAGGTATGTGTACTTGAGTATTCGTTTTTCTGATAACTTTTTACTTTTACGCCCTACATTTTTACACAAATATCTGTACTTTCTACTCCTTACATTTTCAAAATGGGCTCGTTAATTTAGGTTTAACTCATCTGTGAGAAGTTTTCATTTCTGGTCACTGCGGCTTCAAACATCAAACCGATCTGAGCCTAAACGGAGGAATAACAACAGATAAGGGACAATCAGTGTATCCATCCCCCTGGATCTATTGCATAAAAAGACATGAAAGAGGCACAACCATAGAATTTATGCAACATGTATACTGCTGTACTCAGGGCTAACAGTGGTCCTGACCGAGTGCAGATGTCGAAGGTTGTATGTACACAAAACACGGTGACAGCAGAGGATTTCAGGTTTCTGGTCTATGTCGTAAACTCTCCAAAAGTCACTGATGTCACCGGGAAAAGTCGCTAAATCTAGTACAAAGTCACTAAGTTGGCAACAATGTGGTTGCAGTAAGTCAGCATCTAGCTAGCGCTACTGAAGAGGAGCGAAAATAAAGCGAGCAACGTGTTATGGCAGCTAATTTCAAATGCAACATTTCTATCAGCTCAATGTGCTTTAGCTAGCGGACTCGCTGTGTGCTAGCTAAAGGTCCAGCTGCTGTATTTCCAGGAAGGGAAAAGAAAGAGAGAAGTTCACTCAGATGGAGAAGCTTGGAAGAAAGAGGTCAGGAGAGGAAGAACAGAGGTTATATTTAAAGGTAAGCTCTGCTCAGTGACATCTGATAACCTGGAAATTTAAATCTTTATTTTTTTTAATCAGATCTTGGATCTGTAAATGATGTAAAGTTGAGGTTTTTTTTACGTTGTGAAACGTCCTGCAAAACAAACTGAGGTATTCTATAACTAGCATGAAAATACTGCAGTTTAGTGCAGGATATCTTGCTGTACTGTGGTGAATTTACGGTAATGCTCAGTGTTGGACTGGTGCAGAGCAGAGATGAGCTTGAATTTAAGCTGACGAAGCTTAGATTCAGTCACTGAATTCAATCTTTTATACCAACTTTATACTCTGTGTAGGGCACGTGTCAAACTAAAGACCTGATATAATTTTATATGGCTATGATGCTACCACCACCCATACTACAAATCCCACAATACACTGCAACAGATGCCGCACAGGCCAAGACCTGTGCACTAACCCGTTTTCCCGCATTGCCAATGACACATTGATCAGTAGTCGGCAGATAAAAACATCGGTCGTCACTTTTTAGAGTGACATTTAAGCTAGCTTGACACCCAAAAATGGCCAAACGAGAAGTGGAAAACAGGAATTTTCCAAACAGGTGGGAAGCAGACGACCTGTTCGGTGACACAGGAGGTAGACCGTGTGTCTCTTTTGCTAAAAGAGCGGATTGGTGGGACACACAGATGCGGGAGAAGATGCAGAGGGAGACCTGCACAGGTGAGCTGACAGTACATCACTGCGTCACACACTAGGACATGCTGCGCAGCAAAATCCTAAAGACAGAATACGCCATAAGCACCGTAACACAGTCGGTGAACTTTAGAAAAGGCAAAGGTTTAAATCACCGGCGGTACCGGTCTTTTCTGGAGGAAATAGCTTATGAATTTGGTGACGTGTCTTATCACACAAGTGCGCTGAGCTGCCTGAGGAAATCTGTCAGTTCATAGAAAGTAAAGGAAAAGTCTCAGCAGGGCTCCGGGATTAAAGGTGGCTGTGTGAGTCGGCCTTTCTGTGCAACATAATGAAGTATCTTGACGCTCAAACCTGCAGCTGCAGGGACCGGACAGCGTGATTATGCACGTGTGACGCAGTGAAAGCTTTTCAAGTCAAACAGGAATTTATGCCACTTTCCATGTTGCCAAAAATCAGACCAGGTCTCCACCGCTTTGATGATAAACTGATAAACTGGACACACTGCGCAGTTTTTGTGGCTTTTTTCTGACTTTGAAGCGCAGAAATTCACATTACAGTTTTTACCTGAAAAAACTGCAAAGTGTCATCAGCTTGAAATATTCTCATTTTCCCTGATGTTATTTTTGAAGAAAAATGTAATTTTTATATTTTATTTAATGTGCTGAGGAAAACGTTGCTGTTTTCTGGCCATTCAAATTGATATAGCTGACGTTTTAGACTGTTTAGTAAATTTTAATCCTGTTTGGCCTGCAACTTAGACTGTGTTTTCAATTCTGGCCCTGTCCTGTGATTGAGTTTGACACCCCTGGTGCAGGGGATGGAAGATATCTTGTTGAATTCAGTTGTGTAAACCTGAAAGCAGTAAACCTCAGAGCAGCATGCAGCTACTATCTGCACACAAAGAAAATCTACTGGAGCTCACAATAGAAATTATTGTGAGCTGGGACTCTTCCCCATGTTAAGCCACTGCAACTGATCTTAGGGTCCCCCCACCTGTTCTGTTTAGGTGATGAGGCAGAGTCACCCTCTACAATGTAGGTAACAGCAAATAGTGTTTTTTTAATTCTTCTTTTTCTCTGCTCATGTTTCAACGTAAGTGTTAAAGCCGAGTGCATTGATTAGAATTAAATTTTAAATTGAAATGATTATGTAATCATAATATTGTTTTATTATTACAATAATATATAATGAGGTTCAGTTAGCTTTGCACAAAAATAGCTGGTAGAAGCGTCCTCCAAAGACCTACTTTTACTTTCTTTCTTTGAGTAGATTTCAGAGCCTGTACTTTTTCACTTTTACTCGAGTAAAGACATTGAATCAGTACTTCAACTTTTACCAGTATTTGTACTTCTACTTAAGTACAGAATGTCTATACTTTTGCCACCTCTGATGTACGGCACTTTGTAGTTTTAGAAATATCTGTGTGTGTATTTGTATTTGTGGCCTTTAGTGGTACTCTTAGAGAGGTATATATGTAGCCTAATGGATACTATATAAAAGCTCTCTAGAGATGGAGATTAGACAAAGAATACAGTGAGAGAAGAACTGTGCTTTTGTGTCTGTGTGAATGAGTCTGGGTCAGAGAAAAAAGCCTATATATGAAATGTGTGTGAGGAAAAAAAAGGATGCCCCTTTGTTCTTCATGAATGTGTCTCAGTCTGAGTTGATTTGTGTGTGTTTAAGTGGGTTTTAGAGTGCGTCTGTGTGGTGAAAGAAGTGATATGCAGATATTTTTCCTAAACCAGGGGGTATAGCCCATGGAAATATGCATCCACTCCCCATGACAAGGAGAAGAGACACTTCCAGAGTGGATGGAAAATGCCAAAAAAATATATCCAACCCGAGGAGTGATAAGAAAAAATCTATAACTTCCACTAGCTCAGATTTTTACCTGAAATTGATCCCCTTTGACAACAAGTGAAGCCTCACATCTTAATGTCTTTTTTTTACTTGGAGACAGTGTGAAGATGCAACTTGGGAATGTCATGCAATAAGAAGGGTATTCACCTTTCCAAAATAAGATATATCTCTAAAAAAATGATAGCATCTAACTTGTCAAGTGCTAGGATGTCAGGAATTAAAAAAAAAAAATTCAAATCTCTGCCAGTAAAATAGAGTAATAGTTTGTAATTGAAATGATCATCAGAGTTTTAAATAAATAACATGCAGAATGCATTTTAATTATTGATTTGCAATTAGTATATTCAGTTGAAATGTTTTATCCTTTTTGTTTAAATAAAATTAAAAAAACAAAACATGCCTGCCTCTTTCAAGTTAAAGAAATCTGACTAACGGTGCTGTTTTTTCTGAGGCTTTGGTCCCTGCTCTGCTGAGGTGCGTTGTGGTACGATTGAATGCAAATTCACTTGACACGGTTCTAAAATCAGACCCACTCTTAATCTTCAGGAGTACATAACGACAGTAATTGTCACGGCCCTCCAGTCCCCCTGTGCTGACTCCCTTTCTCGCCACTCGTTTCTCTTTCTCATCTCCCTCTAAATGTGTGTGTGAGTGTGGTTGTCTGAGTTAACCACACCAGAGGCGGGCCCTACCTCTGTTCCTGCCCTGCAGTCCTGCACAGGTTTGATTAATGAACTCACCTGTTGGCAATCATCTGATTTTTTTTGTGCTATTTAAGAGGAGCAGAGACTGTCAGTCAATGCCTGATGGTTTATCTGTAAACAGTTAGTGAAGTTGACTCTGTCTGTCAGACTGTTTGCTTGTTACTACTTTGTGGCTCCAACTCACCTGTTTGTTCTTCCAGCACCGTCTCTGAGTGAGTTACTGAGAGAGAGTTTTCCCTGTAGAGAGTTTCATCTGTGGACCTGTCTGTATTGGAGCTTTGGTTTTGCTAACTGGAAATCCTTCAGCTGTCAAAAACTGACCTTTGCTTCATTGTAAATAAACCTGTTAACCTTTATACCGAGCCTGCGTCTGAGTCCCATTATAGACTATGTTATAATAACTTTAATCACTTTTCTTAGCAAAGTTACAAAGTGCTTGACTAAGTTAAAAAGTAATTAAAAAGCTTTAAATATAGTGAATTAAACATAAGAAAAAATTGATCATGAGCTTTTCACTTAAAAAGCTGTCTGACAATGGTTCCTGTGCACACCTGCACCTATAGCCATTATTAGAATCATCAGCTGACCTGACAAAGATGTCTTTGGACTATGGCAGAAAGCCAGAATACATGAAGAAACCCACATGGACACAAGGAGAGCATGCATAGTCCACACAAGAGTCCCAACTGGCTGACAGGTTAAAATCCAGAACAGTTTTGCTGTGAGGTGATGGTGCTAACCACTGTGCTGCCCTTATGTTAAAAAAAAAAAAAAAAAGATTCCATTGTAGATTTGTCAGAAGTGTTAAGGTCTGGCAGCAGAGTTCTGTATCAACCACAGCAGGTAAAGTGGTCTGACAGTGTTCACTTTTTCCACTGATTCAGCTGCTGGGTATAAGAAATCTTGTTGATAGGTTTCTGTTTTGGCATAGATAATGTCTGCATATAGGTTAGATGGAGAAAATTGAGACTGGATCAGAAGTTATTTATTTCCAGGTAAAACAAAAAGACCATCAGGTAAATAAAATAATACATGAAGCCTCTGCATGACTCTGCAGACATTTCCAGTAAATCTCATGAGAATTAGTTTTGTTAGACACGAACACCTGACACAAAAAGGTTGGGTTGATGAATTGAAATTGAAAGTGCATCACTCGATGAGTTGCTTAGCTACCTCACTTCCACCTCACTCCTAAGGTCTGTGCCACGGTGCTTACCTCCCCTGCATGGCAGCTACTTTGCTAAACTGCTGTGGTTACAGCAAAAACAATGCTCTGCACTTACATTTCTATGGCTTATCAACGTAAAATAATATATTTATTGCCCACTTTGGATTTCTGCTATTACTGCCTAAAATGCACATGCTGACATGGTTAAAAATTATATTTGCCTATGTTTTTTTAATATCTGTGGCATATTCTGTTATATCTTAGACATTGAAATTCTGGTGAAAGGTATCAGTTATGAGGAATAATATTATTTCAACTCATCTTCTATATCTGTGGTTAGTGGAGGAGTCAACAAGGATCACGATCAAGCCTAACTGGACTCCTACATACAGTGCTTAACAAATTTATTAGATCACCTGTCATAAAAACTAGAAAACACAAATATTTTAGAAATGTATGAAAATGGTTTAAAACTAAAATTTATGTTGTTGTTTACTAGGCAAATAACCTGAATTCATATTTTTATACTCCAAATTTGAGCCGGCACAGCATGTAACGTAACATTCAACAACTAAAACAAAAGTTTCTTTCCAGGAATGCAGGTAAACTAATTTGGCATCTCAATCAAAATAATAATTTTCTGCTTTTTCGTAAAACAGTAAATGTGAAAATTCACGGATAACAACAACTTATGCAGTGTCATAAACATTGCTGCAGATTTGTAGGTTGCACATTCATGATGTGAATCTCAAGTTCCATCACATCCCAAAGATACTTTATTAGATTGAGATTTGGTTACTCTAGAACCCATTTGCATGCAATGAACCTGTTATCATGTTCAAGAAACCAGTTTCAGATTATTTGAGCTTTGTGACATAGCATGTTATCCTGCTGGAAGCAGCCATCGGGAGATGGCTACACTTCATCATCACCCATGCTTTGAAACCTGCTGTGCTAGTCATAAAGGCATGGACATGGTCAGCGTGGCCACTCCACCAGCCACACTTCACTGTTATTATTTCTTTGATTTGGTTAGAAATCTTTTACACAAACATATTGAGATAATAACATGGCACAGAGTCTGACTTTAATATATTACCTTTATTTGAATGGTTATTTTTTAATGTGTGCACACATTGAGTAAACAATTCTGTCTTATGTTGCTTTCATTTGCTTTTCATTCTTCTGACCTCTAAAGAACTGAACAGCTGGGTCAGAGGGCTTTTTATACAAGAAAAGCAGGAAATGGATTAATCCAACAGTGGACTGAAAGAGGGGGATATGAGATTGGGAAATTTGTTTGTTTAGAAATGTCATTATATATAATAAGACTAATTAAACTTGCTTTCTAAAAATTAACAAAACAAGAATTTTTTTTATAACTTCATCCTTGTGCCTTACTGATTGGTCCCTGAGAGTCAGCAACATTACTCAGGCAGGCTGGGGCCTTTAAATGATGCTCAACTGGTAGCTAAAGAGCCAAAAGTGTGCCAAAGAAAATCCCCCCACACAATGACTCCACCTCCAGCCTGAACTGTAGATTCAAATGTTGCAGCAGAAATACTCACCAGACATGGCAATATTGTCCAGTTTTGGCAAGTCCATGTGAATTGTAGCCTCAGTTTCCTGTGTTTTGATCTCTGGGGTGGGAGTTGGGTGTGAAGCGGAAGCTTCAAGGCAAAATATGTTGTTCATGCAGAGATGCTGTTCTGCATACATTGGTGGTAACAAGTAGTTGTTTGAGTTGCTGTTGCCTTCCAGAATTCCAACTCACTGGATAGTTTCTCTTTTTCGGACCACGCTCTCTGTAAACCCTAGAGATGGTTGTGCAGGAAAACCCTAGTAGATCAGCAGTCTCTGAAATACTCAGGCCTGTGATAAGTAATTCTTTATAAAGTTTTACCTTTTGGCTCACTTGGAAACACTGTGAAAAAAAAATTAAAAGTTAAAACAGGGCAGAGAGGATGCACAAAAGTTGCGCAGATGTAAAGAGAAAACTTTGAGCTCAGTTTAGGTCAGACACAGCATTCCTTCAACCTGCACAGCCTTTAGTGGCTATATGATGCTGGAGATGAGTCTTAACACCACTCAGAAATTCTTCAGAGGACACAATTCACTCACTGACCTTTTCCTTATTCCTGCATCTCTGTTATTCCACTTCCCCCCTCACACATTTACTCGTCCTTGCTCACTCATTAATTCTCCACTTTTATCATGTTGTTGAAATCTCGCTTTCCTCTCATACACCTTCCTGACTCGTCTTCTTGGTGCTCTCTGCACTCATCTGAGCCTTTTTGTATCGTCTCATGGCTTTCATGGCATTTTTTCACTGCTTTTTTTTACTGTTTGGCCAAATTTTTGGTACCTCACCAATGCCCTGGTGCTCTGTCAGCGGTGTCAACAGCTGATGTAACTGGTGCTAAACTATGGTGGTCAACTGAGCAACTATTTGTCTCAAGCGACCACTGAACCAAGAAAGGCCGATGCTCCTCCCTGCTCTCTTGCTCTCTGGAGCCAAATTATCTCCCCACCATCATGACTGTGTAGCCAGCAGCTGGAGACAGGGGATGTGGGGAACATCATTATCACCCAAGCTGTGAAACCAGAGCTGACCAAATAGAAGATTTTGCCTCCTTCTAGAGTGGAGCTAAAGGATTAGAGCACCTTCTACATTCATAGTTGTGAGTAAAATTGAGTGTTGTTGGTGTGCCAAATATTATATGTGATTGAACTGAACTAAATATAATAGATCATCAATATATCTTTTATACCTTTATCATCAGTGCTCCAGTCACCAGTGATTGCACAGTACATGACCTCCAGGCTACAAGTTTAGAGAAAGACCCTTGAAAGCCACAGAAGGAACTATGATGCAATAAACAGAACTTATATAGGCCTAGTTTTATGGTAAACGGAGTGAAACTGACGAGTCTGCAAATGTTTTAGCTTGAGTAAAAAGTTCTTGCTTATCCCCCGGGCTTTTTGAATCCTTTTATATACGCAGGGATTTGAGGAAAACAGGATACAGACTAGAAGGAAATTACTGAAGGAACTGCATTTCCCAGTCAGTTCTGATCATTTGGAAGCTAAGCTGACACACACACAGCTTCCTCTTGCGTCCACAGTTAATCCTGTTGGATGTGGTTCGTCCTTCTTGGTGGTATGCTGACATTACCCTGGATACTGTGGCTCTTGATACATCACATAGACTTGCTGTCTTGGTCACAGATGCGCCAGCAAGACGTGCACCAACAATTTGTCCTCTTTTGAACTCTAGTATGTCACCCATAATGTTGTGTGCATTGCAATATTTTGAGCAAAACTGTGCTCTTACTCTGCTGATTGAACCTTCACACTCTGCTCTTACTGGTGCAATGTGCAATTAATGAAGATTGGCCATCAGGCTGGTCCAATTTAGCCATGAAACCTCCCACACTAAAATGACAGGTGTTTCAGTTTCATTGTCCAACCCCTGTAAATGCCATTATAATATCCTTTGATTCAGCTGGTCTTCGTGCATGTATTTGTCTGATTTGGGTATGACTGGACATCAACCAGTCATCAATCAACAGTTTACTGTTAATTAGCTTGTATTTTAATACTACAGCATTCAGATGTTTGTTTCTTTTAATGTATTTACACTTGGCTGTTTCATCGGTTGTCAAAGCACTCCCATAACACTAAATTGAGGATAAATTGTTCAGCTGTCTCTGAGAAAAGTTCTGTTCAAGCACATTTAGAGCAATAAATATGACGCTTCAATCACTGAATCAAACATGAAAGCTTTCTGTGCTAAGTGAGTCGTTCTGTTTTTGTCAGTCTTTTTCTGATAAACTGCCACTCACTCACTGTTTACATGCATGCACACAGATGTGCTGATGCACAGCATGTGTGCTTTTGGACATACCTACAGTACATGTTTATGTAAGGTGCATCCATGCAGAGGTAAAACATCTGTTCACAATACAGTTATTTGAGAATCAGCTGAGTTATTTTATGACTGTGCTCACCTTTCTATTCTGCAGCTGTACTTTGTCCTTCTGCTGTGTTTGTGTATTGGTGCATTCTTGTGTAAATGTGTAGCAGGGTGTTGGATGCAAAGACTGTTTTAGAAATGTACAAAGAGAGAAAAGACTGGAGAAAATTAAGTGTTGGAAATGTTTTGTGCACGGGGTGAGCGTGAATACCAACATCGTTGGTCTCTCTCCCCGACTGTGTCATGAGCAGTGAAAGGAAACAAGCTACCCTGCCTTCCCTGTGGTAGAGAAATTTACAATCTCTGTGTGTGAGATTGTGTTTCTGCAGGTTACAGTACTTTGACCTTCAACTTCAGCACCAAAGATTGTCAACACAAATCTGTATTTCTCTGAAGCACAAACACACACTTGGTGTTATCGCTGAAGAGTATGTCTTTCTTTTTGATTTTAGGAAAGGAATGGTTAGAAAATGGAAACATGTCAAGCAGAGAGAGAGAAAGCACTGTCATATTATTCAAAATGTTAAAACCAACCCAACAGCTTTATGTAAGGACATGTGAAACATTTGATTTCTAAAAATTAATTCTCAGTAGATCATAAAATATTTAAAAACAGTATGTGCATCATGTAGTGACATTCAAGTATAGGAATGGCACTTGAAGTGAAATTGTATCATTTATGTTTCACGCGTGAAACAAAAAAATCATTACACAAGCATGAGCCACATAATGGCCCATGTCAATTTTCATATAATCAAAGCTCATTTTTCAAAACCTTTACAGCCATTTTTTTTCACGAGTAGCCATTAAATGTATTCACATTCTGTAATTATCTCTCTGTACAGTAGATTCTATTGTTAGTGTCAGAGTCTGCCATTGCTTTGCATGAATAAAACTGTTCGCCTGTGCAGTAGAGATTAATAGGAAATGAGGCATGCATACAATCCTTTACTGGACCAATTCACATACCACAGCTCAGTGTCATGTGAGTACATTTAGATTTTATGGTAATCATTCTTTCTACAAAGCATTTTTGAATATTGGTACTTTAAAGCAACAAGGAACCATAACCTCTTTGCTCTTCAAGAAAAAAATTACACATTAAATGTAGTCATTTAATGTTACAAGTAATCAGCAGGTGTAAGGGTGAAATTAATTAGAACAACACATTTCTCATGCTTAATGGTCTGCAGCAGATCAATCAATTAAATCAATATATATAGATTATACCTTATATATTTATCTGACAACTGAAATTGTTAGTTAACTTGAAAAACTGCTTAAGAATTCACATCCCAGTGTATCTTTTCCTTTTTTTTCTCCTGTTCACTTGCACTGGGAAAAATCTGCAGTTTATTATAGACAATGACAAGGAGTCTTGAATAAAGCATGGTCTGCTCACTCAATAACAGCGTGTTCAAAGAAGTATAATAATTTTGTGACTGCAGTCAGCCAGTTGAATATCACTGAAGTGTTGTTGAAATTTTCAGGGAAATTTCCCTTGTGGCTCAGGACCCGGACAAGTTGGGAGCTGCTGGTCACCTGCAAGTTCCCACACTGAAAGCTGCAATTATCAACAACAAAGCTGTCAACAAGATTTATGGCACATTGCTTGTTAGAAGTCAAGATAAATTTTTGCTCTATAACTTCTGTGCACCTTAAACACGCAAGACTCCCAAGACAGTAAACGAGCACATTTGAGGTACTATACCCTAACCTTATTAACCACAGCGTGTCAACAAGACACCACAACAGAATAAGTTGAACCAAAAATTAGGGATTACTGAAAGAGGATTCTGGGGTGTTGTTCTGCTTGGCTTGGAAGTATTTTTGTGATATTTCATCCTACCTGAAGAACAAAGATTATTGGCTTAATGCCCACATTTCAAGTGGATTCAGCAGTGAAAAGATGTATATTTTCAAACCCACTCTGTGTTTACTATAGTGCATTATATTTACCCCATACAGAACTGAAAAAAAAAACAGGCAGTCTCACTGAGATTAAATCTCTTACAAAGGAAACCTGGCCAAGGTAGCAGCCATACAAACTCAAAACATCTCAAATATGCTACAAATTCAACATGAAATACAAGTAACTACAAAAAAACAAAACAAAACAAAAAAACCATCCAGAGGTCTCTTTCACTGCATAGCTTATGGTGCTTTTAAGGTTTAAGATATATGTTCTTGTTTCTGTAAATTATTTCAAAGTGCATAATAATAAAAAAAAAGTAATAAGAAAATGCTGCTTTCCCCAGATTTGTCAGAACTCTTAGCACATCTAAAAGAAACCATTTAGAGGACCTGGCACGGGGACATAGAGGGGTAGAAAAATGAAGTGGAAGTTTACCAAAATCCTATGGCTGATTGATACATTCCCAAAATACAATTTATCATTTATAGATGCAGACTTCACTGTTATGTGTTTCCACAGTTAATAATGATACAAAAATGATGATTGTCTGAAATCTCAAGCCACTCCTCAATGGCAGTCCATTATAAAGGGATTAGTGGAGGAGTGAAAAAGGATCGTCCCATACAAGCCTAAACGGACTCCTACATACTCTTAATTGCACATATATCTTAAATCAGTATGAAGAAGAGTGAGTTAAGTGCTCCTATCCACCACCTGAGCTTCCCTGTCAGCTGAAAATTACCTATGGGATTGACAGGTCATCCATTAATCCACATCCTCCCATTTAGAAAATGACTAACATGAACACAATGCCAGATTAAATGAATGACACAATACTAACTAGTTAAGTGTAATTATCAAACTATCCGGGAGTGAATGCGTTTGGTCTAACTGTTGTAGAATCAAACTAAGCCCACTCAATATGAATCCTGATGTTAAACTGCAGAGGCTTAGAAGAACACACAGTTAACTTTCTTTTGAAAGCTGTAAGTTTCGCAACGGATAAATCTGACTCAAACTCACCTTCTTTCACTCGTCTTCTTTTTTTTCTCCCTCTGTGTCTGTTGGTGATGAAAGAGCGCCTTCAGTCTGCCCACAAAAGATCCTATTTGTTGTTCCTGTTCCACAATGTGAGCCGTCTTTGTTTGAGAGTAGTCTTTCCATCAGGGCTATACAAAAGATTCCTTTACAATGTGTTATAGGAAGAAGACAGATATTTAAGGGGGAAAGAAGAAAAGGCCAAAGAGAAACAGAGGTGAAGAAAGCGGTGCAGGAAAAGTGAGAGGAAAGATGGGATTAAAAAAAGAAAGCTAAAGGCGAGATTGGGGCCCCATGGCACTCCTGGCGCAATACGCTTTCCATTATCTTTGGTGCTGGTCTGAAGAAAGAAGTAAGGAGAACAGGTTGGCTCTGGACCCCAGGGTGATTTAATACTGAGTTTGAATCAGAGCCTACAGATCAATGACCACATAGGGGAATAGTAGACTGGGACATTTTTCCTCACTTTCTCAGCATGAGGCAAGAATTTCTCTCTTTTCTGTTTTCACATGCTGCTTCCAAGCAGGTCTCTGATAGAGCTACCAGAACCACAAAAGTCCTCTGCCTCTGGTACAACTAAATCTGCCCCCAAAGACGGAAATAAATTAAGTTTTGGGACTGTTTAATTATAGAGCATCTTCAGTTGTCTTTGAGTTTGGTGAAAATAAATACCACAAAACCACCTTGAATTACCTTGCTGACCACACTGTGTTCCTCATACAGAACACAGTTTCCTTTTGAATATGAAATTATCACTCACATCATTCATTTGATTTAAAAGACTTAATGTGTCCTTTGAAATCAGTGACTAAATTCAAAAAAGGGGGAAAAAAGAGTTTGTTGGAGTCCAAGTTACAGGCTTTTGGGAGTGTAAACAAAAGCTCAGTTTGAATTTTCAATTACTTTCTTTTACTGCTGTAAAAACCATAATACAATTTCCTTGTACCACAGTGATCTCAGAAACAAATTCAAAATCTGACCACACGAAAATAAAACCTAATGCTATCAAATACAAGAAAGACAGCTGTCATAGGGCGAAAGGTGGGTACATCTTGTGAACCAACATTATCATTTCTAACTTGTTAAGAGTAGACATGTTTACTCCATTTCTGGCTAACACCCCAGACCTTTTTCTTGATCTGATTTGGGCTGGAATGCATGGGGGCATTCATACAGTGATTCACAACAGTGATGCAGTTCTTGTTCAATTTGGCAGACCTCTCCCATTTTTTCCTGTTTCCCTTCCTTAAGAATGGCTTCTTGACAGCGACCATTAAGATACTTGAGGGGGTTTGCGTCGCTCAGGTCCAGTGTCAGGTCTTTGCTGGATTTTATTCTATTTCTTAAATACATGACTTTCAGATACTATTCATCTTCTGTAGACAGTTTTTAAGGCCTGCCATTTGTTTTGCCCTCCACTTGTCCAGTTTCCTCAAATGTTTTAGGAAACACTGCGCACCATGCTAAGATACCAAGTTTTCTGCTAATAGCTCTTTGGGAACATGCTATTTTATTCCTGTCAAACTGTATTATTGTTGGCATTTTTTTTTTGATTCAACTAAAGAAATGTGAACAAATGATATGCCTTTGCTGCTAGTAACAAAGTGCCTAAACATGCAATTTAAAATTGGTCCTCTGGTAAGTTTTCTGTTATGTGCAGACACAACACTGGTTCATCCTTTAGAGTTAGGTGCCTTTTTATACTTGAATGATTCATAGATCAGCGCTGCATTTTAAGCATTCTTCTTAAAATGGTCAGGTACAAGGACTGGACTAAAATGAGTAAAGAAGCAGTCAATGTCCAAAGAAAAACTTGAAAAAAACTGTAGAACTATTGCTCAAGACCACTTAAAAAAAATAAATAACAAGGTCTGGCACCTGGGAAACAAAATGTAAATAAATGACTTTTGCACAATACTGTACCACCCGCAATGCCACATAAACAACTGATCTAACTGTTTAAAAGTGAATAGTATTAATTATGAATCAAACATATTAGCATTCCTCATCTGGGGGCTATCAATACATGTAAATGTTTTATGACAATTCATCCAACAGTTGTGTAGATATTTCATTCTGAATGTGTTAACTAAAACTTTTATTTTCTGTTTATTAATTTCTGTCCTTAAACATAATTTCAGCTACCTTATTGGAAAGCTGTTATCCCTCACTGGTTGTACACCGAGGGCTCTGTACACCTGTCTAACTAGTGATCTGCCATCTGTTGTATCATCTTTATTTATGTGCCAATAAGAAAATGATATTTTCAGTCAAGTAAACAAAGTTTCAGCTCAGGTCATCAACAAAGGGAATCTTTCAATTCTCCTCTAATGAGTTTGTGTTTCCTGCCTCTTTAAATGAGCCTTTCTAATCAATGATGAGAGTCCAAATACACTACAATAGAGTATGGATTAGTGAAGGTTTTTAAACATTGGCTTTAATTAGAGCTGTGTCTTTAAAGCTTTGAGTATATGACTTAAGTTAGCCCACACAGGGGAGACATGTAGGACATTATGGTAGAAAGAACATAGTGGAAAGAAAAGATGAAAAAAAGGGGAATGAAGTCCAGTGCTGATGAATCAAAGTCACCTTGTGGAGGTCTGACCACTCATTAGGCTGAAAGAATGGAACATGTTGACCTTTAGCCTCTCATCTCCGCGATACATTTGTCCTGTTACCCCAGAAATTAATGAACCGGGTCATTTCAAATCATCTTTCGAGTCAGGCTGAAACTTTGCACCTATTTGTATCTACTCGTTAACAAAGCCTACAATTATAAACCAAGACTGTCCTTAAGAGAAAAGAAATGAAAGCACTGTTTATTTGAATGCAGTAAGTGACCTGTGATATATTTTTCCCGGCTGGTGACCTCTTTTGGCTTTGCAAGTAATGAATGTCCTCTCTAATAAGTAAGTGCAAGAGTGTTGCAATCCTGCTGAAAAAAGAAAATCAGGTCGGGCAAAAGATATTGCAGTTTGATTTTTATCTTGGCACTCAGCATTTGTATATTTTTAATCACAGCCTTCTCCTCTTCATTCACAATGCTGGCAGACCAGAAAGGGCTCGTTAGTTTTTAGAGCAGTCTGTGAATTCAATGAATACACGAGTTGCATTAAAAAAAAAACGATTTGTGTAAAAGGGACATTTAATGTTTAACTTCAGCTTAAAAATGTTGTAGATGAAATTTGGATACTTTTTTGTGTAATAATTTAAATCAAGTCAAGCTAAACCGCTACACTAATGTTAACATTTAAATGAAACAACTGACAGTGCCCAGTATGCTTAGACCTTGGAGACACCTGAACTATATAATGAATACCTGGGAAATTGCTTTCTATTGATTGCAACTGGTGAGGTGAAAAGCACCAAAAGGTTTAGCTATTGGAATATTATGAAAACCCTTTACACCATCCATCTTTCGACGTGTTGCTCTACTTAACACGCTGACACAATGCAATCAGTTTCCATAGTGTCCTAGAAATCCTGCTTGAAGGAAGATATGCAGTGTGCTTTTTTCTTTGTACTTTTATTACAGGTAAATGGATTGTTTCCTTTAATAATGTACAGTGTCAGTTGGTGACCATGTGTCCTCACAATCATAAAAATATAACAATTGTTGGTCATATTGAATGTGTACATTCCTCTCCAGAGAAGGAGCATTTTGGGCATTAATTAAACTTTCTACCTGTAACACAGTCAGGACAGAGTTTCAGCTATTTTAGAATCTAAATAATCAAAACAATCAATCTTTTACAGCTATAAATCTATCTAATCCTCTGGAATTTCTCTTACAAAACAAATATTTGACCCTATTATTTTAAGACATAAATAAATGATAGCAATAAATGACATAATATTCTTATATTTACTGTGGCTTTTGGACCTGCAGTATTTGTGCACCGTCACGACTTTCATTCTGTTTTATAACGGCTGAACAACAGTGAAATTTTCTTAAGCTAACCTGAAAGAGTCACCACTTGTGTGCGCTTACCCTGACTTCAAGGCTTTGCTAAAACATAGCAGTGAACTGTTCCTTTCAAAGTACTTCAGGACCACAGGCAGGTACTCCCTGATGCCAACATATTGATCCCATCATCAGCCCAGACCTTCCCATGCTGCCCTATCTGCCTTCATTTAAATGACCTCTATAAAGCATCTACATCTAATCTTAATTAGATATTGAAGTCCGTTAATTAAAACATTATCTCTGGTGAAACACAGCTGGCCGGTCTGATGAGTTAATCAATGAGGATGAGAGGATGCCGTCTGCTGAAAGATGTGAGGGAAGAAACCCAAACACACACTTCAGACTCAAGAGTGTCAAATTAAAATGTTAAGAGGATTTGAGGTGCATGTCCTGCATGTTTGATTATATGTTCAGCACAATATCAATAAACTTTCAAGTCTCCTTTACACCGGTTAATCTTATTATCTGTCATCAGAAAAAGAATACATGCATATAGGAAAATATGATCAGTTGTGGTTCTAAATGCAACTTTGTTAGTCATGCACATACCAAGATTGGAGGTCTTCTGTTTTCTGTGAAAAAGTATCTGTCCCCTTTCTGATTCTAGATCATTAACCAAATTAGATAAAGATAACTTGTGTAAATACAAAATTAGTTTTTAAATGATGATTCAATTTATTAAGTGAAAAAGTCATCCAAGAGTAATTGCAATCAAGCGTTTGTGATAACTGGCAATGAGTTTTTCACATCACTGTGGAGGAATTTTGGCCGACCCTTCTTTGCAGAATAATTTGAATTCAGCCATGTTTGAGGGTTTTCAAACATGAATGGCCTGTTTAAGGCCAGATCATGCCAAAGCATCTCAATCAGGTTTAAGTCCAGACTCTGACTTCAAGACTCCAAAACCTTCATTTTTAAATTCAATTCAACTCAATTTTTTTTTTTTTTAATGAGCCATTTCAGATGGTCTGTTTCAGGTCTTTGTCTTGATCCATAAGTGCAAGTGCTCTTGAGCTTCAGGGCATGAACTGATAGCTGGAATCCTTCAGGATTTTCTGGTAGAGCACGGAATTCATAGTTCCATCAATTACGGCAAGTTGTCCAGGTCCTGCTGCAGCAAAGCAACCCCAGATCATCACACTGCCACCACTATGTTTGACTGTTGGTACAGTGATCTTTTTGTGAAATGCTGTGTTAGGTTTATGCTGGGTCTAACAAGTTGTATTCTATCCAAAAAGTTCAACTTTTATGTCATCAGTCCACACAATATTTTCCCAAAGGTCTTGGGAATCATCAAAATGTTTTTTGGCAAATGTGAGACAAGCCTTTGTGTTCTTTTTGGTCAGCAGTGGTTTTTCTCCTTGGAACGCTCCCATGGATGCCATTGTTGTGCAGTCTCTTTCTTATTGTTGAATCATGAACGCTGACCTGAAGCAAGTGAGACCTGCAGTTCTTTACATGTTCTTCTGGGTTCTTTTGTGACCTCCTGAATGAATTGTTGATGGAGTAATTTTGGTAGGCCAGCCACCACCGGGAAGGTTCACCACTGTTTCAAGTTTTATCTATTTATGGATAATAGTTCTCACCGTGGTTCACTTGAGTCCCAAAACCTTAGAAATGACTTTGTCACTCTTTCCAGACATCATAGATATCAATGACTTTGTTTCTCATCTGTGTTTTTTTTTTTAGATTGTGGCAGTTCTATTTAAATGATTTCTTGACCAGCAGACCTGGCATTAACCAGGCCAGGGTGTGGCTATTAAAATTGAACTCAGCCTTCCAAAAATTGTGGTTATTCACAGTTAACTTTTGGTTTAACAAGGTGGGTAATTACTTTTTTCAGAAAGGGACAGGTAGGTTTGGATAGCTTTTTTCTTCTAAATTTGTTTAACATTAAAATTAGTTTGATGATCTGAAACATGTAAGTGTGACAAATATGCAAAAAAAAAAATCATGAAGGGGGCAAATACTTTTTTATAGAGCTGCAGGTGAAAGGAAGTTACAGTGTATTGAAAAGAAGCTGTGAGAATTGTACAACAGTCACAAGGAGAAGATATAAACTCCACACATAAAGTCCACAGCCACTGAGGCGAAGGTGCTATCCCCTCACTGTCACACCACTGTGCTGCAGGTCTGACTCTGACTTAATATTTTCTCGCTGTCATTATAGAGACCTTGCATTAGATCTGGATTTACTTCCTGGTTTCCCTTTTCAGCTTATTGTTTGCTTATCTCAGTCCTTCCTTACTCTTTTGACTATTGTGCTACTTGTTCTGTAGGTTATTTGTTTTCTATCTGTAATTTCCTGTCATCCAGATCTATCCATCTGTGTATTCTGTACGTATGTACTGATTTCTCAGAAGAGATCATGCAGAAATAGGTTATATTTTTCTGTTAGGAGCATTGACTAGTGTAGTGGTTATTTATTACACAAAAAAGTATCCCTTATGATAATCATTTTTAGTGGCTGAGCAAACATCTCACGTTTCACAAAGTAATCCAAGGTCTAGAAAGCAGTGTTGCTGCTGAGATAAAGCATTATTTATTAAACACTTGTACTATCACCTCATAGCAAGAAGGTTCACAGTTTAAACCTGCTGGCTGGTTGGGGCCTTTCTGTGTAGAGTTTGTCTGTTCTTCCTGTGCTTGTGTGGAGTGCTCTGGCTTCTTCCCACAGTCCAAAGACATGCATGTTAGGTTAATTGGTGACTAAATTTACCATAGTAATGATTGTGAGCATTAGTGGTTATCTGTCTCTCAGTGTTGGCCCTGGCTCGAAGCACAGGTTGAGGAGGTGGCGTAGCTGCAATCTTCAATTCCAGCTTAGTGATTAATCAAAGACCCAGACAGAGTTTTAATTCTTTTGAAAGCCTGACTCTTGGTCTTGCCCACCCTAATTGGGAAATTCAAAAACCTGTTTTATTTGTTATTATCTATCGTCCACCTGGTCCTTACTCAGAGTTTCTGTCTGATTTCTCAGACTTTTTATCTGATTTAGTGCTCAGTTCAGATAAAATCATTATAGTGGGTGATTTTAACATCCATGTAGATGCTGAAAATGACAGCCTCAACACTGCATTTAATCTATTATTAGATTCAATTGGCTTCTGTCAAAATGTAAAGGAGCCCACCCACCACTTTAATCATACTCTGGATCTTGTCCTGACATATGGCATTGAAACTGAAGACCTAACAGTATTCCCTGAAAGCCCCCTCCTGTCTGATCATTTCTTAGTAACATTTACATTTACTTTAATGGATTACACAGCAGTGGGGAATAAGTTTTATTACAGTAGAAGTCTTTGTGAAAGTGCTGTAACTAAGTTTAAGGATCTAATTCCTTCATTATTATGCTCTTCAGTGCCATGTGCCAACACAGTGCAGAGCAGCTACCTAAACTCTGCTCCCACTGAGGTAGATTATCTCATCGATAGTTTTACATCCTCATTGCATACGACTTTGGATACTGTGGCTCCTCTGAAAAGGAAAGCCTCAAATCAGAAGTGCCTGACTCCGTGGTATAATTCACAAACACACAGCTTAAAGCAGATAACCCGTAAGCTGGAGAGGGAATGGCATCTCACTAAAGTAGAAGATACTCATTTAGCCTGGAAAAAGAGTTTGTTGCTCTATAAAAGAGCCCTCCATAAAGCTAGGACATCTTACTATTCATCATTAATTGAAGAAAATAAGAACAACCCCAGGTTTCTTTTCAGCACTGTAGCCAGGCTGACAAAGAGTCAGAGCTCTGTAGAGCCGAGTATTCCTTTCACTTTAACTAGTAATGACTTCATGAATTTCTTTACAAATAAAATTTTAGACATTAGAGGAAAAATTATTCAAAACCATCTCCAAGATTTATCTTCATGTTCGGCTGCTTTCAGCACTGCTGGTATTTGTTTAGACTCTTTGGCTCCAGTTGATCTTTTGGAGTTAACTTCAATAGTTACTTCCTCCAAACCATCAACATGTTTATTAGATCCCATTCCTACTAGACTGTTCAAAGAAGTCTTTCCAATTATTGATGCCTCAATCTTAAATATGATCAATCTGTCTTTATTAGGTGGCTATGTACCACAGGCCTTCAAGGTGGCAGTAATTAAACCGCTACTTAAAAAGCCATCACTTGACCCAGCTGTCTTAGCTAATTATAGGCCAATCTCCAACCTTCCTTTTCTCTCCAAAATCCTTGAAAGAGTAGTTGTAAAACAGCTAACTGATCATCTGCAGAGGAACGGTTTATTTGAAGAGTTTCAGTCAGGTTTCAGAATTCATCACAGTACAGAAACAGCATTAGTGAAGGTTACAAATGATCTTCTTACAGCCTCTGACAGTGGACTCGTCTCTGTGCTTGTCCTGTTGGACCTCAGTGCAGCTTTTGATACTGTTGATCATAACATTTTATTACAGAGATTAGAGCATGCCATAGGTATTAAAGGTACTGCACTGCAGTGGTTTGAATCATATTTATCAAATAGACTCCAATTTGTTCATGTAAATGGGGAGTCGTCTTCACACACTAAGGTTAATTGTGGAGTCCCACAGGGTTCTGTGCTAGGTCCAATTTTATTTACATTGTACATGCTTCCCTTAGGCAGTATTATTAGAAAGCATTGCATCAATTTCCATTGTTATGCAGATGATACTCAGCTTTATCTATCCATGAAGCCAGATGACACACATCAGTTAGTTAAACTGCAGGAATGTCTTAAAGACATAAAGGCCTGGATGACCTCTAATTTCCTGCTAATAAATTCAGATAAAACTGAAGTTCTTGTACTCGGCCCCACAAATCTTAGAAGCACAGTGTCAAACCAGATACTTACTCTGGATGGCATTACTTTGGCCTCCAGTAACACTGTGAGAAATCTTGGAGTCATTTTTGACCAGGATATGTCCTTCAATGCACATATTAAACAGATATGTAGGACGGCTTTTTTACATCTGCGCAATATTTATAAAATTAGAAACATCCTTTCTCAGATTGACGCTGAAAAGTTAATCCATGCATTTATTACTTCTAGGCTGGACTACTGTAATTCATTATTATCAGGCTGTCCTAAAAACTCCCTGAAAAGCCTTCAGCTGATCCAAAATGCTGCAGCTAGAGTACTGACAGGGACTAGAACGAGAGAGCATATTTCTCCCATATTGGCTTCTCTTCATTGGCTCCCTGTTAAATCTAGAATAGAATTTAAAATCCTTCTCCTAACATACAAGGTCTTGAATAATCAGGCCCCATCTTATCTCAAAGACCTCATAGTACCATATCACCCCAATAGAGCACTTCGTTCTCAGACTGCTGGCTTACTTGTGGTTCCTAGGATACTTAAAAGTAGAATGGGAGGCAGAGCCTTCAGCTTTCAGGCCCCTCATCTGTGGAACCAGCTCCCAGCTTGGATTCGGGAGACAGACACCCTCTCTATTTTCAAAATTAGGCTTAAAACTTTCCTTTATGATCAAGCTTATAGTTAGGGCTGGATCAGACGACCCTGAACCACCCCTTAATTATGCTGCTATAGGCCTAAGCTGCTGAGGGGGGTCCCATAATGCACTGTTTCTTCTCATTCACCTTTATTTACTTGTTTATACTTCACTCTGTATTTAATCATTATTATTAATCTCTGGCTCTCTTCCACAGCATGTCTTTTGTCCTGTCTCTCTCCACTCAGCCCCAACCGGTCGCAGCAGATGACTGCCCCTCCCTGAGCCTGGTTCTGCTGGAGGTTTCTTCCTGTTAAAAGGGAGTTTTTCCTTCCCACCGTCGCCAAGTGCTTGCTCATAGGGGGTCGTTTTGACTGTTGGGTTTTCTCTGTGTTATTGTAGGGTCTTTACCCACAATACAAAGCGCCTTGAGGCGACTGTTTGTTGTGATTTGGCGCTATATAAATAAAATTGAATTGAATTGAATTGAATAGACTGCTGATTTGTTAGTTATACGCATCTTACCGTATAATAGCTGGGATAGGGTCCAGCCCTTCTTGAGGCCAAATTGGATACTGTAAGTGGTTAAAAGAATGGATGAAATAATTTCAGCAGTTTGCTATCTGAGCTGATCGCTATCACCACAATTAGCAGGCGGTCATGTTTTTTCATATTGTGTAAAACAAATTGAATTACACGATCTTTCTGTTTTTCAAAGGCTGTCTGAAAATAATAGGTAGTTTGGTACAGCTTAAACTGGTTAGTTGTCAGTACTTTGGAGAAGTTTACTGCACCGTGTAAAAATAATGCACAATGTTGAACTGGTGCAGAGTGGCTGTGGTGTTCATAGTCAGTGTTAGGTTACATCAAGGGCAGCGGACATCAAATTAAATTTACTAGCTTTATACAGTCTAGGTGCGGGAAGTCAGCCATGGTAGCTCATGGAACATCTGCTTATATATTGTTGAATTCAGTTGGTTAAAACCACAAAGAGCAGTTGCACAGGTCTGCACACAAAATCTACTTGTGCTCACAACACAAATTATTGTGGCTTATTTCCAAGTGATTCTTCTCCCCATGCTACACCATTACAACTCATCTTAGAGTTCCCACATCTGCGAAATCCCACTTTAGCCTCTGACTATGCTCAGAGTCTGTCTGTTTAGGTGTGGAGGCAAAGTCCCCCGTTGTAGGCAACAGCAAATAGAGCTTTTTTAAATTGTTTTTCTCATAATAATCTACATAACAGATGTTATGTAGATTCATTTGAATTCATCAGAATTAGACTTTAAGTTGAAATGTATATTAATATAGCATGAAGTTCAGTTAGCATGGCAAAAAGTGTTTTTCAAAACAAGTATCTGATGTGATGAATGTGCGTACTTTTGCCACCTCTGGGGTCAGCTGAACAAATAGTCAAATAATGATACAGGTTGACACCAGGTGGATGAGTCTAAATACCGGCGGTCAATTATCCAAAGCAATGACAGTGCACAAGAGAGCTAAAGAAGAGAATGCAGGCAGGGTGGAGCGGGTGGAGACGAATGTCAGGTGTGATGTTCGAAAGATTGCAGCAAGAGTGAAAGGGAAACATTTACAAGATGGTAAGGGAGAACTGCTATGATGTATGGTTTGGAACTAACAAATAGACAGGAGGACAAGCTGGAGGTGACGGAGTTGGAGATTTGCTTTGGAAATGATCAGAATGGACAAGAGTAGAAATGAGCATATCAGTGGGACAGCTGAGGTTAAGCAGTCTGGCAACAAAGTTAGAGACGCAAGGCTGGACATGTGCAGACGAGGAATAGTGTATATAGTGGATAAAGGATATGCCATTACAATCTCGTTCTTTTTGAGGACCTCAAAGGCAACAGGCAGAGGCCTATCACTAAAGCAAATAATCAACTCAGATTAAACCTCGGCTTCAATCTGGTCTGTATTCTTTAAAGCAATCAATGTTAGACCCAGACTGATTCATCAGGTGAATTCACAGAGAAAGTTGCATTTTCCTTTCATCTTTCAATTCTTGAGAAACTGCAATTAGTCATTATGTAAAACAATTCAGAATAGGAAACTTTGGTGTTACCATCAGAGACCATCCACTTTAAAAGTACTAAAATACTGTGGCTGCTGTCCTCAAACTCATGAGTTACAGTGAACTTTGATGTGACATTCTGATGCACATGATGCTGATTTTGTTGCTTATAAATAATATTTAACACATGCCATCCATCCATCCATCCACATCCAAATCAGGATTGTGGGTGGGGTGGGGGATGGAGCTTATTCTATCACTAAGCAAAAGGCCATGTACACCCTGGAGACACTGCCAGATCATCACATGCCTACCTGTCATTCATATTGATAAAACATTTCTAGCTGTCTGAGCTATAAATTCAACACCTATGAGATAAAGTGCTCTTAAAGTGCATTCATTCAATGTTCCAATACTGCCCCTCAAAATACATAACATACCAAACTGTAAAAATACATTGATTTTAAACATCTGATGCTTCCAAATTTAAATGAATAGGAAATGTTTTGCATTCTTTGATCCCAGCTTCAGATGTTTTGAATGAAAGCAGCTGTGTCTTTCTCGTCTGGTGGTATGTGGTGTATCTTGTGACTCATCTTGATGAGCTGTCAGCCTTGAAATGAGCTAAACATCATCTCTAAAGCCAGCACAGGTGTTGCAGAAGCAGGTCCCAATGGTTTGTTTTTAATGTATGTGGTTCAGGTATTCATTTTTAGTTTTGCTTGTTCATCCCTGACATTCCTCCAAATATGGGTAGAGAAAAAGTACGAGATTTCAGCACTTTGGTTGGTGAGCACAAGGAATATATCCATTTTTCCAAAAACTGTAAGAAATGATTGACAACTTGACTTAGGTATTTAATTGTTAATTTAAAGCAGCTAAATGCATTCACTTGTGTGCAAGGGACAAAGTTGGAAATCAACATTGGATGCCCATGATCTTCAGGCCTTCAGGCAGCACATCATTAAAAACAGGCACGATTCTGTCATGGAAATCACTGCGCGTGGTTAGGAACACTTCCAGAACTCACTGGCTGAACACACAGTTCACCGTGCCATCCACAAATGAAGCTTAGGTGCAGATTCAATAAGGAAGATCTGAATCCGGGGAGGTCCTGTCCTAATTCCTATCTCTACTGGAATGCCTTTCTGCTTCTATGGGCCATTGGAGTCTAATTGCCAAATAGCAACATGGACACAGTCTTCCAGACTAAAGAGGAGAGGGACTATCTGACTTGTTACATTGCTCAATTCAAAAGTTTTTATTTCTGATGGTATGGGGGTGCATTGGTGCCTATGGAATTGTCAGCTTGAACATGAAAAAGCACTATCTATGTTGAAAGGTATATACAGGTTTAACACATGCTCCCATCCAGATGATATCCTTTTCAGGGAAGGCCTTACATATTTCAGCAAGACAATGCTAAACAACATACTGCATCTATTACAACAGCAGACTATTACTGTCTAGTGACAATCAAGACGTGGGTACAGCAAGGACCCTCACCACTGGTGCTGAGCCCCCATGAGGTGAGACGGACTCTGCAGCACATAAACCACAAAAAGACTTCCAGACCTGATAAGAGTACCAGGACAGGCTCTGAAGCACTGTACAGGGGAGCTGACGGCAGTGCTGAAAGACCTGTTTAACACCTCCTTGGAGCAGGCACTTACTTGTCTCAAGTCAGCAACAATTACCACTGTGCTAAAACAATCAGCCACCAGGTCCCTCAGTGCCTTTTGGTCAGTATCCCTGACACCGGTGGTGATGTAGTGCTTCCTGGGACACCTGAAGAACAGAACTCCCTTTCCTTAGACCAAGACCAGTTTGCCTAGTGGGCAAACAGGTCAACTGAGGATGTGGTGTCACTGGCCCTCCACACTGCCCTGACCCACCGAGACCAGTGGGACAGCTATGTGCAGATGCTATTCATTGATTATAACTCTGCCTTCAACACCATCTCCCCAGATAAACTCATCACCAAGCTGGACCTCCTGGGCCTCAACACACACCTGGGCAGCTGGATCCTGAACTTCCTTACTGGCAAACCACAGACTGTGCGCATGAAGGGGCTGGTCTCTTCCAGCATCACCACAGGACTGAGTGTTGAGCCCCTTCTCCCTCTTCACAAACAGCTGAAAACCCACCCATGAGATCAACACCATCATAAAGTCTGCAGATGACATCATTGTGGTAGGCAGAATCACATCCAGCGATTAAGCTGCCTATAGAACAGAGGTCAAAAACCTGGCAAAATCCATCAGTGGCAAGAGAATGAAAGTTGTGCAGAGCATCAAGTACCTCAGGGTCAACATCAGCCACAACATGACCTGGACCGCCAACACCACAGCAACGGACAAGAAAGGTCTCCACTGGCTTCACTTCCTGAGGTGCTTGAAGAAAGCACAACTTCCACAACAGCTGCTGGTGAACTTCTACAGGTCAGCTATCGAGCCTGTCCTCACATACTGTATATCAATATGGTACTCTGGCTGCACTGCAGACAACAGGAAATCTCTCCAATGTGTCATGAAGACCACGGAGAGGATCAATGGCACCCAGCTCCCCAGACTAGAGGACATTTACAGGATCCGCTGCACCAGGTGGGTCACGTCCATAGTCTGGGAAAGCACACATTCTGGACACAGCCTCTTCACCCCCCCACCTGCCCTATCACAGAGCTGTTACTCTGCTGACCACATAAAACCATCCACTGCCCCACTTCACTACATTGTTTACAGTTGTAAACATACTGCCTTTGCATTGCAGTTTATACTGCCCTTGCACGACTCTAATTATTATTTTTATTTTATTCTCATTTTATTTCTTTTATATCTCTTATTCTTATATTTCTTATTATTTATTATTTTCAGCACCTGGAGTTACGACTCCAACAAAACATGTTGTCATATTGTGTAATGACAATAGAGATATCTTAATCTTAATTCACATGCGATCAGCAGCACAAAAATATCCCCACCATTACTAGTTAATAATTACACATGCATTATACATGTAGTGTAGTTACACTATAATGCAAAAAGAAAAAAAATTCTCCTCTGCACCATTGTTCCTTTTATTTATGATGAAGATTTTTTTTCCTCTGCTGCGATTAGCATGCACGAGAACAACCAGCGACAGACACACTCATAGATTGCTGTTGCATTGCGAGCACTTGTGATTCCATTCTTTGCTCACTTTCCAGCCTTTATATTGCTCTTCCTAACAACCCAGTGATAAAAGTGCAGATTGTTTTGCTCTATCTTCTGTCTCTCCATATGGCATAACGGAATGGGAAATCTTCCTAAATGCTCTCATCTTTGAAGTGATAGTCCCTCTGTGTCTCCAGGGTGCTGCTCAGGTGCCGCTCTTCTTCCTTCATTTTCCTGATATGTTCCAAATTTCAGGAAAATTACCACCCATCCTGCTGACGGCAATTTGTCTGGCATGACTCCACGATCAGCACTTGTGCACTGCTTCCTGATGTCACCTGTGATTCAGATTGTAATTTCATGGACTGAGGACATTGATAGGGATGACGTTTTGATAGAATATCACGTTATCAATTTGCAACTGCTGAACTGATGAAAAGCTGTGTTATTGATCTCCCATCTGTGGAAAAAATAAGACACTGTGTTTGTGATGGTCCTTAAAAAGATCTGAACATCAGAAAGAATAAAAGCTTGAATGCCTGCTATTTTTACTTTCAAAGAACAGAGGGCTGATGTTGAGAGCATAAAATTAAAAATAGCAAAATAACTTTAAAGCAATTTTTTCTGATGTGCGGTCTTCTTGCAAAAAAGAGTTGATCTTATGCGCCCCAAAAAGTTTGGGATTGGCTTGAGAACAACAGATCGCTGTACATCAGTCAACAATTCTTGCTATGCTGTAAATTAACAAAAGGGTGATTGCTTTTATAGTGACAGAAGTGTGCTTTCTATAATTTAAGTAGAACTTTAACATGAAGCCTGGCTTCATTCATGCTGTTTTCCAGTGCACAAACACAATTTTGTCATATCCTGAAAAGATGTGAACACAGAAAAATGTTCAAATGGCAACTGATGTTCTGACAACTTCAAAAATATGTTTGAAGGAGCAAGTAAATAAAATTAGACAAAAAAAAAAAACCTTAATAAAACTTGACACTGTGCAGCCTCTCTTGGCCCAGTGTGCTTCGTGATCCCAGGTTTGCTGCCAGGTGGTTGAATGCCCATTAGTCTCCCTGTCCGCTTTGCTCTGCCAGCTTCAGGCTCAACAGGCGCTACAGAGAGAATAAATTATGATCCACCCATGGGCTATCTGCCTTCTCTGGCCCTGACTCACCTATTTACACTAGCTGTGCACTTGAGGCAAATTGCATTTTCCTTTCAAATATTTGCCTTTATTAATGTTGTGTAGCATGGTGATTAATCTCCTCAACAAAGGCACCATCTGCCTGACCCCCCGAAAAAAAAAAAATGAAATTATGCTTTCACATTCTGTGATTAAGATGAATATAACATGTGGAGTGGAAAACGGCTTTAACAGAGAAAAAAAACAAAGAAAATGCTTGTTGAGAGATGAGCCAGCACCCTTTACCTGTTCTCCCACTTCTCCGCCTCCTCTCCCACTTATTTTTAGTCTTGTTCTTCAACCTTAGTTTCTGATCTGCTACAGTACCTGAGCGTACCCCTGCACTGCGGCGTTAGAGCATGCGGGGACAGATAAACCTGCGGTAATGAAAATGAATGTTCCCACTTGGAGCCCAATAGAGTTCCATTATGAGGTTTATTTGCTGGGGGGGCAGGACGCCAGGCTCAGGGATGAGTTTTACTTGGCTCTCTTCAGACGTGCAGGGGTGAAAACGCCAACGCCGGCTAATCTAGCAGAGCAGCTTTGCCCTGGCCGTGTCCTCATCGGGAAACCTGAAACGACTCGTTTGCTTTCTGTCACTTTGTTTCTGTTTTGTTTCTCTGTCTCCTCTCTGCAGCTCCTCTCATCAAAATGAAAAGTCTCTTGCCATTACTCTCTCTTTTCTCTGTCATTGCTTAGTCTGTTGTGATGTTCTTCTCTCTGTTATTGTCTGACTTTCTGTTTTGTTTTGTTTTTTAAATCAGGGAAAGAAGAATACATCAGCTTGCAGAGCTAGAAATCTGTTCTTTTAGTGTTTTTCAAGTTTCTATAAAATTTGTGTAAACTTTCCATCAATCCATTTTTTTTAACCAATTATCCAAGAGTACCTGCCTGCAGGCAATACCTCAACTCCATTCCAGAACTCCACAGCTAGTTGGTCTATACCGAAAGTCACGTCACCTTTTGTCACGTGAACAATTAAATCCGCCAGATTTATTTTATTTTTACAGTTCGTTAATTTCCATTTCAGGTCTTTTAACCTCCTTTTATGTTTGTTTCTCAGTAAATTCTCAGTAATGATGTTCCTGAGTCACTTTGACCTAGAGCCACTTTCATTTATCCAGGTGTCAGAAACCAAAAACCAGCAATTCCCAGTGATAAACTCATGAAGAAAACCAACTTCCTGTGGAGTTCTGGAATAGAGTTGAGGTATGACAGCACCCTCTTACCTGCAGTCAGGTGCCTCTCCATTTATCCAGGTCAGGGTTACAGTTATCACAGGGTGAGAATCCCTGATAATCACAGGTGGGTAAACATCCTGGTTGCCAGTCTATCATGTTAGGATTATTGTGTAAACTTTCTTCTGTTATCATATCCTCTGTTTTTTAAGTTTATAAGTTGTTTCATATATTATACTGTTGTTTTGTTTTAATGCAGACATGTAGTGATATTCCTTAAAGAAGGAAGTTGTAATCTCACCTACAGGCTGTTTTAAAGCCTGCAGGAAACACACATACACACATACAAGACACGTATAACACAAACTCTCACGTATGTCACGTATACCATGTAACCTATACACATTCCACGGTATACCTACTACCATATATGGTAAGGAAAGAGCCAAGAATGTTGTAAACTGAGTTTTATGTAACCCACGTGATTTTACTGTGAAAGTCTGGAATAAAACCGCTGCAAGGAAGGTGATGCGCAAAAGACCACTTCCTCTCTGTTCAGTTAAGGTTTGGTACGGGAGCTTGGCTTAGAGGACGGGGTTCTCCTCCTTGCTGCAAGTAATTAAGAGTTGGTGTGTGTTTGTTTGTTCCTTGTTTTTTATGAGAATGATTTGAACCAATCAATCCCAGGTGTTTTGTGTAGATTATTCACCCCAAAACTGGCATTTGGTGAATTACATTGCAAATGTTTCTACCTTTTCTAAAACCTAAATTGCACGTAAAATGTTCCAGACATGATTAATCATATTTTGAGTCAATGTTCCCAGTAATGCTCATGAAATGTTTACATGGTTAAGAGAAGGACAATGACCAAAAGAAATATGGAAAACTGATGCACACATTGTTTTGTTTATACTACATTTGATGGCTATATACAAAGACATGACCAGAAATTGTGTTCCATATCATAATTATATGAATGCATATGGACACTACAGTTGATGAAATTTGCATCACTATAACCCTGTGACCCTGTAGCTGTTAAATTGCTGTCTTTTATTTTCTCTATTTTTGCGTCATTGTCCTCAGTGTAACAGGGAATTCTAAGCGTTTTCAGGAATTTTGTAGATTCCATTTGTAATCAAACACTTTTTAAAAATTTTATTGGCTACTGGGCAAATTTATACCAAATATACATGGAACTGTCTGCAGTACTGTTTCATATGCTTTAGTCAGGCATGCGATTAAAACAAAGCAAGCTTGTGTGCCGAAAGAAGAAGGAGAAGCTTGTGTATTGATAAAACAGACATCTGTATTGGCATTGTCAGATGAAATAAATTACAACCATTGTCAATAAATAAACAATTGGATAAAAATAGTATAAGTACAAGTACAAATACTACAATCTACTGCCATACCATTACAAGCGAATGGGAGAGTTTTATGCTTAACTTTAGATACTGCATACTCAATGCTTTCTCAGAATTTGGACAAAATGGGACTGCAATAGAAATCTTTTTTTCCTGTTGTCATAGTGGTGTGCGAGTGGTGAATTCAGTAATCTCACAGCCTGAGGAAAGACGCTCATACTTCTGTATTGGCTACAGGAGGATGTGGCTGTGGTGGGTATTGTCTTTTTAATGTCATTTGGGCTCTGGGTAGTTCACTGATGTCACTCATGCTTGGTAGTCTTGGGCAATGTCCATCACTTGCCAGTTTAATGTTGCATTACTGTCCTCTAGTGTTAATTTATCTCTTACCCTTTTTACCTTTTCTGATTTTGTTGAGTTATAGTATTTGCAAAGTACTTTAAAGAAGTCTTCAAATCTGAGAATGACTTCATGCTGTCAGTATTTAAATGGGGACTTGATTTTGATTGCTGAGGTCAGTGGTACAACGTGTTGCCTTCTTTGCCTTGCTGAAACATTTCCCTTTCTCTCTTTGTGGTATGCTCCTATTTCCCCTGGTTCCATCTTGCCTTGTTGAACAGTCGTCATTTGAAAAATAAAAAGCATCTCTTTCACTTTTCTCTTTCTTCTTTAAGCTCCTTTCATCTCCCTCCCACGTCTTTCTCTTCCCTTTTGTTTCTCTGCCCTCCTTGTTTTACCCCGACATCCGAACCTCTTTAAATAGCTGTGGGGAATCTACTGGAGCTCTTGTTACTGCTGTTGATCTAATAAAGAACCTTCAGAATGGCAGTGGAAACATCAAAGTCCGCAAATATAATAAAAGCCCCTGGAGGTATTGAATTGCGACAGCTTATTTTATTTATGAATAGAATTCGCACTTTGCAGATATATGGGACAAAGAATTTAAACCTACAGGTAGTGATGTAAACCAATTAGACAACTTTATGTAGAACAGTGGAGCAGCAGCGTGGTTATAATGATCTCCATGCAAGCACACACATCTTGATGCTAATCACATGCAAAGAGCTTTTTTAATTAATCACATTTAGTAGAGTGATACAATCCTTTTGCCTTGAGCTGTATTGTAGACCCTAGTGTAGTAGGTTTACACACACACACACACACACACACACACACACACACACACACACACACACACACACACACACACTGGCTTTCATCACATCCTATTACCAGCTGTGATCTCGTCATGCATCAGCTATCCCGAAGGGAAACATTTGTGTATTTACTGGAATCTTGCATGCAAAAGTTACAGTTTCGTTGCTGGAAATCATCCAACTCACGAGCCGACTTTCTGACTGAGTGGCTCAAAGCATCTCATCAGATCTCTGAGTCTTCATCAATGATTGAGCGCTTACGAATCATTTATAAGGCAGTTGCTTATGTGAAACACACCACCAGTCACACAGAACTGCTTTGTCAGTTCCTGCTTTAAATTAATTTTTAAAATGTTTTTATTTGTTTTTATGTCATGTCACTTAATAAGACCAAGTGGTGGTTGAAGTAGGATCTTATGGGAGCATTGCAGTCCACAGCTAAAATGAGTTTGAACCCAGTGGGGAAAGAAGGAAAGCTTGCTGGGCAAATTAGAAAGAGTTGTGTCTTACTGTATGAGTGACGCTTAGAAAATAAATGTGTATGTACATATGAAAGGCAAGTAGAAGGCATGTTAGATACTCTGTGCATGCTTCCTACAAAGTGTATATATGTGTGTCAGTACAGTTACAGTCTGCTCAGAGTCAGGTCTCACACTTGGCTGCATCCAGCTGTGACAGTAATAGGAATAGTCAGAAATCTGAGGCAGACACTGCTAATGGTTTTTTTTCAAACTAGGAGGAATGATAACCTTAATCCCCCCCCCCCAAAAAAAACAAAACAAAAAACAAAAACAAAAAAAAACCAAACAAAAAAACCCACGTGCTCCCATTTTACTCTGCCCTTTTCCCTCTTCCATTTCTTGCTTTGTCTCCAAAGTACCTTTCTTCCCTGCTGTCTACTCTGTCTCACCTTTTCTCATGTCTGTTATCAATCTCCTATCACAGTCTACTCTCATCTGTACCTCCCTTTTCCCTCTTCCTTTTCTTTGATCATTTTGTCTCTCATTTCCCCCCCATCTTGTTCTTGTCCATCAGTGATTCTTTAAGCCAGTTTTCCTCTTGACACCCTCTTAAATTCCTTTCTCTTTGTTTTTCTATGCCCCCCTTTCTACTTAACAGTGAGCTGAGTTCAGATTATCTCTCAACCACTTAATTCCCTCTAATTGTTTTCATAAATGGAAACAGAGGAAGAAATTGCAAGAAGAAAGATATATAAGCAATTCAGCATTAATGAATTGTTCACAACATTCACATCCAGTCTAAAATTTGCAGAAGTCATTACTGTAGAGGTTGATAAATATTATGATGATTAAGACTTTCTATGAAAGCTGTTTTTAATGTTGAACCAGAAGCAAAAGTAGAATATATATATATATAAGTCATATCAGCTGATTTCCTATGACATTGTCTACTTCAATGATATCTATAACCTCCCATGTCAGAGCCAGTGGGGGAGTCAAGATCCATCAGAAAAAATGTGCACTGGCTGGCTGTCTACTAAGCTGCTGAGCTCTTCTCTAGCTGTCACTAACATCCACCAACATTTGTTTTACTTTTTAAAATTTTCTTTTAATCTTGAAAATTTTACAAACATTTACTGGTGAATATAACGACATGCATTCAATATTTATACTGTTTTTCTTAGTGTAAATTTAGCAGAATTAACATTTAATCAATAGTTCACTGTCTAGCCCTGTATCCCCAACCCAATATCATGTGTCTAAATGAGGATGAGACAATACTAACATGAACAGTTCTATGTTAAAAACAAACAAACAACAGTATTGCACACAATTTCTCATATTGATTCAGCAAGAGCTACAGTTTGATTTAAATGACATGACATATAACGTTGTGTGGCTGGCAGGATTTGGGCCCAATATGCAGGACTCAATAGACAGAACATGAACTCAAAAGGCAAGTTTAATGCTGAAGACCTTCTGAAACATAGCAATATACAATAAATAACTCAGGCAAGGCAGGAACCAGATACTTTCAAACTAGGAATCAAAGAAGAAATGCAGAGCATACTTGACACACAGCTTTGAGGGAGGACGTGACAAAGAACAGAGAAAAACTCAAAAGAAGTCCAAACGCAGTTCAACAGCTTGTCCAGGCCACACAACAAGACTGAGAAACAGTTCTGAGGGCTGACCAGGTGGTCTAGCAGAGGTGGCAAACTGTTCAGAGGGTCTGCCAGGAGACTGCCAGTCTAGACAAAGCAATACAGAGTGCCAGCTGGGAGGCCCATTGTGAAGCAACTCTGGCAGTTGGCCGCATGGCCAGCAGCAGAGATGGAGAGACTCTGGGGGCCAGCTGGGTGACCAGCGGTGGAGACTCTCTAGTGTATTGGTTGAAGGGGGTGGTATTGGACATGGTGACGGGACACTCCTGGTGACTTAGCTGGAGGTTGGTGACGGAGACCCACAGCTTCCACCTTCCAGTCTCTCTCAAAAAGGTAAGAATGGCCAGCTGCCACTCTTACAGGTCTGAGTCTCTTGGGGCCATTGTGGTTGCATCCACTGTGTGGCTAGCAGGATTTGGACCCAATATGCAGGACTGAGGAGATGGGACATGCCCTCAAAAGGCAAAACATAACAATCCAAAGAACTCAGGCAAGGCAGGAACCAGGATCTTTCTAACTAGGAATCATAGAGAAATGCAGAACACAAGGGGCACACAGCCTTTAGAGAGGATGCAACAAAGATCAGAGGAAAACTCAGACAATAAATATAAACACAGAACAATGAGAGAATGGGAAACAGGTGGCAACACAGCTGAGGGATAACTAACCACAAAGGATGAGACCAGGGAAGTAAAACTATGCACACAAGACAGGACTAGCAAAATAAAAAAGAAAGTGACAGAACATGATGTACAGAAATGCAAACTTGACAGGGAGAACACAGGGAAAGAAGGAATTAAATACAAATTAAATATAGCCAAGAACAGAACTCAGATTACTAAACTAAGAAGGCCTGATGATATAAATAACAAACCCAATGAGGAATTACTATAAAAAGGTACAAAAGCTCCAGGGTGTTGTCACTGCAAGCCCCAGATCGCTCTGCGGAGAGATGTGGGGAATTGGGATGCTTGCTGAGCCAGTTGGTTAGTGCCTTCTGGAGGTAGCTCTCTGCCTCCCGGTCTTACGTATCACGACACACAGTTCTGTGTTTAAAAAAGAAAAAAAAAAGATTGTAGACACAATATCTCATATTGATTCAGTAAAGAGTATAGGTGATTTGAAGGTTTGATCACCTCCTTTTCATCCATTACCTAAAGTATAATTCCTATAGTTTAAAAAGTTATATATTTATTCATCCAAGTAAAAAAAATCTTTTAAGCTGCATACACAGGGAGTGATTTTCAGCAACATGGTAACCAGAGACCTTACAAAATCAATGACATTAAGAAAGGTAGGGGGGAATAAACCACTGGTGATGCAAAGTTGTCCTAAGATTTACTTTTCTCAACCTTGAAGAGAGGCATTGAAGAAACTACCAATGAGAGTACAGGGTGCTGGTGATTGAGATATGACAGGGTAGTAAATGCATTAAAGGCAACTGGAGTCCATATTATTGCCGATCTGGTGCAACAGCGACCATATAGGATGTGTGATTTTAAAGATTTATCAAAAGTAGAAGACAACTTCATTAAATCAAAAGTCAAACAAGGTCACTCTCACTGTTTTCAGTAACTGTTCTGCAATTAGGTGAAGGTTTAATCTGGGAAAGTTTGTTTGTAGAAATATAGTGCAAACAAACAAACCCACAATACTATTTATCCTTCATTAAAACTTTTATGCCACAAACTGACGCAGTATAAACCACTGGTTCTGCAATAGATTTGTTCTTCATAAAGACTATGAGGTTTATTCATTCTCATAGCTCCCACTTAGAAGAAAGAACACTAATTTAAATAATTCAGCCAATTTAACAGAAGCAATGCAAACTTTGTCTGTTTGCTTCTAGTGTCACTACCTATGTCATATACAAAATGCAACAATTGTACCTTTGAGGTAGTTATGGATGACTGTCCAGATGGAATAATAGTAGCTTTTCTTGTGTTTTCTCTTCTGTCAACATCATGACTTTCAGGATGGAAAACCAAAAGAAAACAAAACACACAACAACAACAACAAAATAACATAGCTTGAGGGTCCTGCGCAGTGTCAGCTGTTCCTAGGACTGCACTCTTCTGGACAGAAATCTTGGATGTTGTTCCTGGAACCTGCTGGAGCCACTCTCCCAGTTTTGGGGGTCACTGCCCCAAGTGTTCCGATGGGTCACATCCACATCCTCTCTAGCTATTTTCTCATCCCCTGGTATTTATCAGACTTCTCAGGTTCCTTCCTCCTGATGATGCTATTGCGTGTTATTGCTACATCTATCACTGTGACCTTCCTCTGCTTGTCCACCACTACTATGTCCGGTTGGTTAGCCATCATCAGTTTGCCCATCTGTATCTGGAAATCCCACGGGATCTTAGCTTGTTCATTCTCAACCATCCTTGGGGCTGTATCCCATTTTGATCTCATTACTTCCAGGCTATACTTGCCACAGATGTTTCAGTCAGCCACTTGGTTATGGCATTCTGCTAGCATCTTGCACCCTGCTTTTACACTATATTGCCAAAAGTATTCACTCACCTTTCCAAATCATTGAATTCAGATGTTTCAGTCACTTCCATGGTCACAGGTGTATAAAATCAAGGACCTAGGCATGCAGACTGCTTCTACAAGCATTTGTGAAAGAATGGGTCACTCTCAAGAGCTCAGTAAATTCCAGCATGGTACTGTGATAGGATGTCACCTGGGCAAAAGGTCCAGTTGTGAAATTTCCTCACTACTCAATACTCACGGTTTGAAAGTTTGGTGGAGGGGGGATTATGGTGTGGCTTGTTTTTCAGGAGTTGAACTCTGCTCCTTAGTTCCAGTGAAAGGAACTGTTAATGCTTTAGCATACCATGACATGTTGGACAATTTTATGCTCCCAACTTTGTGAGAACAGTTTGGGGATGGCCCTTGCCTGTTCCAACATGACTGTGCACCAGTGCACAAAGCAAGGTCCATAAAGACATGGATGAGCAAGTTTGGTGTGGAAGAACTTGACTGGCCTGCAACAGTGTCCTGACCAACCCGATAGAACACCTTTGGATGAATTAGGGTGGAGACTGCGAGCCAGCCAACATCAATGTCCATGGCTTCTATCTCCTCCTTTGGCCTATTGGCTCATTATCCAAACAGGGTATCCGACAACTGGCAGAGCGTAGGTGTTGATTGTCTGGATCTTGTTCTTCCCTTTCAGCTGACTCCTCAGGATTTGCCTTACTCTCTGCAGGTACTTGGTGGTTGCAGCTTTTCTACTGGCCTCTTCATGGTTCCCACTTGCCTGTGGGATTCCTAAGTACTTGTAGCTGTCCTCACTGTCTACAATGTTGCCTTCTGGTAGTGCAGTCCCCTCAGTTCTGTAGCCAGTTTGGTTGAGGCAGTTCAGGCCAATGCAGAACAGCAGTGGAGACAGAACATCTCATTGGTAAATTCTGCACTTGATGGTGACTTGTGCAATGGGCTTGAAGCTGGCCTCTCCACATCCCCATTGAGTTCCAGATGAAGACTCTTAGGGTCCTATTGATTTTGTCTAGTTTTAAGAATTCCAGGATCCATGTTTGAGGCACTGAGTCATAGGCCTTCTTGTAATCAATCCAAGTGGTGCACAGGTTGGTCAGTATGGTCTTACAGTCTCCTGTGACTGCTCTATCTAGTAGCTGGTGTTTTGCTCCTCTGGTGTTTCTTCCAATTCTGTTCTGGGCCCCGCCCATGTATTGTACCACGTGCCTGCTCATCTTAGGTGCCATGATGCCTGACAGGAGCTTCTATGTTGTACTGAAGCAGGTTATTGGCTGGTAGTTGAATGGGACCGGTCCCTTCTCATATTGATCCAGTGCCACTAGGAGTACACCTTGAATAGTTCAGTGGAGAACATCTGGTTTATTCTCCTGGCTTCTTTGTCTCTGGTATACCTCTTCAACTGATTAGCCCAGGCTGTGAGTCTTTGCTTGGCAGTTTCTAAGGCCAGCATATTGCACTTCTTCATCACACTTTCTTGTAACTCTGAAATCTGGCCTTGATCTTTGCCTCTAGACTTCTGTTCCATGGAGGGTACTGCACCTTGTGGCTGTCCATCTTATAGCAATGCATCTATAGTATAGATCAGCTGGTAGTGGTAGTAGTGTATATATACACTACTACAGTAGGCAGTAGTATAGATCAGCTGGTTGGTTTCAGTGATGGTCGGAGTAGGAATTGTCCATAGTGCTGCATTCACATCTTCTAGTAGACTTTGAGAGGATAATTCACATAGTCCTGTAATCGGCTGTGGAGGATCCAGGTTTTCTAGCTTAGCCACAATCTTCTCTTTCAAGTCAGCCGCTCTGGAATTCAATGTACCAGTCGTTCTTGGGGCTTGGTACCCAATCTTGGAGTGTGGGGATAATCTCCCCCCTGACCTGATGTCATGGCTCCCCTTGCTGTAGCATTTGTGTTGTACTTTGTCAGTCTCTAATTGAGATAATAGTTGCTTCTTGCAGATGTTGGAACACTGAGCTACTAGCTGTTTCAATGTCAGTCTAGATGTTGAGTGTTGAAGAATCCATAGGTCCCACATCCTCCTCACGTAGACCCTTTCACTAGGGTTACATGTGTGGAGTAGCATTATATATGTGTAGTACTGTAGCATCCAACAGTTCCCTATTCTCATCTGTCCACTTATATCATTGTCATGTACGGCTGTGTGGCAGGCAGGAAGGAGGACCCCAATGCAGGATACGGAAGCCAAGGAAGTCAGATTATGTAGCCTTTATTTGGCGTGAGCAATACAAAACCAGGGGGCAAATACAGCAAAACAGAAAGAAAACCAAACTGGAAATCCCAAAACTAAGAAAACACATGGGCAGGACACAGCAGGGGAGCTAATGACGACGACGTGACAACAGGCAGAAAAATCACAGGATTTAAATACACAGGGGAGCTAATGAGGTAGGTGGAAACAGGTGGGAACACAGGTGACACTAAAAACACTGACGAGACCAGGGGAAGCAAAACTAAACACAAAGCATGGGGAAAACAGGACTGTCAAAATAAAACAGGAAGTGAGCAGACCAGAAACATGCAGACTTGACACGGGGAAACACAAGGGACCAGAAATAAACAGGAATACAAAAGAGAACACAAAGCAAAGGGCCACCGGTCCAGGACCATGACAGTCGTAGCCTTGTCCCAGTAGCCTACTTCCTGTCAGCATGCCCTGGTTCTTCAACACCCGATGGACGTTGTAAATCCGGGCAACGTCCAAGCCTGAATGGCTTCAGTTATATATCTTGCTCATATTCCACTCATAAGCAATCAGGGCATTTTTTCTCTAAAAAAGTATTTTCAAACTTTTCATGCTTCTCCTCTGTTATCTGAGAATCTCAGAGCTAGAGCATTGAAATGTTGATAAAAACCAACACAATCAAACACTTGAGTTTTCAAACTGTCCATGCCAGGTATAAAAAAAAAAAATTGAGAGGTGCACAACAAGCTTAAACAACACCAAAATGTGACATATGCCAGCAGTTGTGATAGCACTTTTAGGACATGCTGCTATTTGCAATGCAAAGAAACACTATGAATCAGGGATGCTTGTAGATAGTGGAGTTGGTTTCTACCTTTGTTTTTTTTTTTTTGGTGCCTTTTCAAGGGCATTTCAGTCATTTCAGTAATGTTGGCTTTGCTTTGTGCAAAAATATGAACATTTGTATTTGTTTGAACGGCGTATGCCAATTTGGAGGAATTGTTAAAGTTCATGTTTGAAAAACCTCTCTCCATCTTCCCCATTGTAACTTCAGTGGATAGTGCTGCTTTAAGAAGTGAAGAGCATAAAACACAGCAGGTTATATAAGTGCCATTAGTGTCAAAAGTATTGTGCTTACTAAGGTTATAAAAGACATTTAACACATAGCACTAAAAGGAGAAAACAAGCCATGATAACATCTTCATCACTTCTAAATGCCAGACGTAAAATGACACACAAAGTGGTTGACAACTTAAGAAAAAAGTGATTATACAACTTGGTACATACAAGCAGATGGCAGCCTCCATCCTTTGAATTTAAACGATGCACCTGAATCAAGTTGCAATGCATAAAATTGGATTTGTTTGTCCTAATCAATGCAGTTTGACAATCTGCCAAAGAAGAGCAGGGCTGAGGTGAATTAATCTGCTGAACTGTGGGAAACACTAGAGTAAGTTGGGTGGCCATGCTGATAGATAAATGCCACCTCATTGGTACTGAATCTTCATCTTGAGTGGCACAAGGTTGCATGGGACATTTTGGTAGTGTAAACAGCTGCATCCAATCATTTAGACAAACATAATGAACTCACTGCAGCATAAATGGGATTTAACCACATTGCAAAGAGAGCATACGGTATATTATTGCTTTTTGAAATGTTGCTCTGCAGATAGACTAGGTGCATTAGAGCTGTTAATTTCCTCTCCATATGCATCATTTCTGAATATTATTTGCAAACAGCCATATTGACTTTCCCTCACCAGTTTAATTAAATGAGGAAGTTGTGCTTGTTCAGGTATTTATTTTTTAAGCATGTATGAGTTAGAGTAACGCCTGCTTTCATCTCAAGCTCATGGTCAACAAAGAAAGTCGATAATTTCATGTTCATATCCTCCTTTTTTTATTGTCTTGTTTATGTGGGGGTGAGCCCAAAGCGACAGGTTGAATTATTATCCCTCTCTGTCCATATAAAGTGCACCACACATAAACATTTCATTAATTTCAGCTCATAAATGCACTCTTTCTTATCTTTGTGCCTGATGTTTTTTCTGCAGTTGTTCACTTGTCTACTGCCTGAGTTTAATTTATTCATTATCTGTTTCTCCCCATCTTCATCTCTCTGAGGTTACAGTTTTTGGAGTTTTGCACAAAGCCCTTGCAGTGACTATTTTCTATTAGAACAGATGTTTAATTCCTTAAAATAGAAAGGATAATTATTTTATCTCAGCGCATACAATGATCAATAAGCAACAGAGGTTCCAAACAAGAAAGAATGAGAAAATGCTACAGACAGGGGATTAGGTAATTTCCATAAATTTTTAATTAGTTACTTGTTTGATTTTTTTTCTTTACTTGTATGCAAGTACCTAAACCAGCTACGGATATGGATTAAATCCCATTGCACTGTATACATTACTTTATAGGCATTATGTAATTTACTTTCAAATTTGAAATAATTGATAATGATCCAAGGAGATACCCAGAGAGCAGCTTCATTTCTGGCCTTCACTGCAAATGGGAGTAGATGTCAGTTTCTTTTCATTTCAGGAGCAAAACCCAGTAAATGTTTTTGAGATAACAGATAATTTTTCTCACTTTTTTTTTTTTTTTTTTTTGTAGGAGACAGTACAGAAAAAGACAGGAAGCCACGGGAGTGTATAGCTGAGAAGGGTATACCAAGAGCTGTTGTTTTACAATGCATGTGTTGGGAATGTTGTGATTATATGATCTACGTCTTTGCCACTACTTGCAGGGCTATTCAAATAAAATTTAAAGAGGTCCAGTCAGACACAATTTCATATATATAGTAATAATAGTCTTGAATTTTAGATCATAGTTTAGTTTTAGTTAGTTTTCAGAGTGGTTTTGCTCATTTTTATTAGTTTTTATTTTTGGTTTAATGCTTAGTTTTGGTTTAGTTTTTGTTAGTTTTAGTATTAGTTTTAATTTTTCATATTTTGTCAGTTGCAAGAGTGACTATTGTGTAATAAAAACTCAACAAAAGATAATGATTAAAAAATTGCATTCAACAAGCAACTGTTCACAAAATAGCAGCATTACATGCTTAATGTGTGTAATATTAAGGACACACATGAACATCAACAGGGAGAAACACAAAGAAAAACATGAACTCCAAAACTCAATAAACTACAATAAAATTCAGTGTCAGTGCAGTACACATCAGAACACAGCGAATGTTTGACAACAACAAACTGAATGCTTTGAAGGAGTCAAAGCTCAAATCCAGCTGCATCCTGATGTTATCCACCACATAAAGCTGCTTCTGTTTTGGAGCTGTTCACAGAGCTAGCTTGGTTAGATGCTCCTAATTAGACTTGCAGGGTCTTTGCAGCCTCTGTACACAACCTACTAAGTGGCTGACCTCATGTCTGCATTTATGCTTGTGTAACTGGATTATGTGTGTTAATAACCTTGTGGTCGCTTGCTGGTGTATGCACACGCATGCACACAGTTGCCCGATGGCGCTCCCAGCTTAAACTGCTAGAGAAAAAAAAATCAATCCACAAGTGTTTTTAATAAAATAATGAAAACAAAGCACATTTTATCTATAATTTCAGTTAGTTTTAGTTAGTTTTGTAAACTCACAATACAGTTTTAGTTAGTTATCATTTTTTCCTTTTAATTATAGTTTTTATTTGTTTCAGTTAAGGAAAATGTTTTTTTAATTTCAGTTTTTGTTATTTCATTTGTTTTTGTTAAATATAATAACCCTGTTTGTTACAGAATTGTTACAATGTTACCAGCCGGCAGGAATCAGCTCGGTATCACGTGGCATGGCCAAACTCATATGCAATTGGTCAGTGGGTTTCCTTGGACGCTTCACCACAAGTGTAAGGACTGTAAAATCTGCACCACTGAACCAGAAAGTGCTCAAACATGATTTTAAGTGGTTATTTCTGTTTTGGTATTAGGTTCAGGTCCGCATGAGACATCATTTTAGTCCGGATCTGGGCCGAGGTCTGCCTATTAGTGACCTCTGCACTAGAGCATCAACTCTACCAACTGGTATTGGATTCTTTTGTTAATTTAGTTACTTTACCTGACTAATTATTTCAACATTTCTCAGGACTGAGAAATGTTCTGAGTCAGAACAACATTTTATTGATGAAACTGGAAAAGACAAAGTATGCTGGAGAAAAAGCATGCAGGCTGAACAGCTACTTCTTCAAGCATATGCTCTACTGAAGTACTGAACACATTTCTGATTCAATTTCTCCAAAACTGTATCATATTTCTGTCTATCATAAAAAAAACACAATGCCTATTTAAATCCTATATGGTATGTTCTTGCATCTCACTGATTATGAACTGTTACATAGTTTTATAAAAAAGTTATGCTGAAGTACACAAAAAAATTGAGGTTTGGACTGGGAAACATAAAAATATTGAGACCAAATATAAAAAACTTTTCAACATCCAAAATTAAAAACAATATTCTTCCTTATTACAGATAATAAATTAATTACAAGTCCCCCCAATTTTTTAAAAGATAAACTGAACAGTTGTCAAACTTCTCTAGTTTCTTGCTCCATTTTTTCTTCATTTCTTCTCTTCTCATATTCTATAAAACCCACTTAAATCATCAAACAGTGTCCTTTCTTTCGCATGACCAGTTCGGGATTACCTACCTGGCTCTCCCTGCAGGCCCATTAAACATCCCTGAAGTCATGGTGGCTGCCCGACTACCTCTGCATTCATAATGGTCATTAACTTAGGTACCAAAAATGAATGGTGGAATAATCCAATTCAGAGAGATCTGAAAATGCCTTTTACCAAGGGGCCTTATATTGATAGCAGGCAATTTCACATCTCATTCGCCAGAAGTCGGTTTATTGAATATGAGAAGACTGGGGGAAAGAATTGGAATGTGGTTCCTTTACACTTCTTCTGCATAGAGAATGGCTGTGATGGTTTTCAAGTCTGTGCAATCCTCCTCATGTATCACACATCGCCCTGGGTGTATCCATTGTTAGGGATAATATCCTGTTAAAAGCTTTCCTTTTAACTTGGCCCGACAACAGGATTCCCTATTCAGCACAAGTCCTTTAACTCCCCACCAATGAGACAATCACATTATTTCATTTTTGAAAAAGACCTGTGGCATCGTTCTACCATTCATTTCTCCTCTCCACTGACAAGGAAAGGTGGCCTTCTTTTAGCCACTTTTCTCTATTCTGTTTCCGTCAATACAAACAGGGTTGGATAATGACGTATAATCTTTTCAATCCTTCCCGGATCTTATCTTGAGTATCTATTCAAATGTGAGCTTTTACACCTGTAGTATTGTCTCCCCTTTAAACAGTCCTCTGTGAACACAGGAGCCAAAAGGTAAAACTTTTTAGGCTGTCATGAAATGTGTAAATGACAAGATTTTCATCGGGCTATGAACAAGGAAACATGGCCAGAGGACATGAAACACCTTCAAACCCAAGTGATACATCACTTACAGTTGGAAATCCTTACAGTTTCTTCATCAAAAGTTTCATTTATATGACATTATGAACGGAAAGTTTTGTTTAAGGGTGACATTGAGAAGAACACTAGTTACAATAAATCAGTCCAGAGATGGGAGCTTTTTATTAGCTTTTTAAATGTAAGAAAATATATGCTGGCAAAGAAATTATAAACTTGGAACAATTAAAAATGGTAATTTAAGTATCTCTTAAATATTACTAGATTAAACATGACAACTTGATAATACAACAGTAAATAAAAAAGAGTGGAATCACTAGCATGCGTCCCATAGCAATAATATGGTCATTTTATAGTCATTAATTATCAATACCAATTTCCTTTAACCTCTTTCATTCAAGTGATTCTCTTTAATATATATACATCTGAATATAAAATTCACCTGGAGGAATTTTAGTTATTTCGTTTGGTTGGCATTTTAATTTGATTATCTTTCCTGTAATAACATAAATAGTAAAACATTTGTTTTCAATTTTCTTTAAAAAAAGCTATTCAGCAAATTTCAACAAGAAAATAGTACATGGAATGCAGGGCCGAGGCTTTTAGAAGTTATTCAATCAAAGTGGAGTGATTGCCAGCTGAAGGAGTGACGAAGGTTACAGGAAGTGACAGCTCTAACCTATGTCAAAGCTCAACACAAGGATGAAGAATCCTCCTCTCCTCAGCATTTCTCTACATCCCTGCACCTTCACTTGACAATCACTACACTGAACAGAGCAGCACAAAACCTTCAGCTGTCTGCTGATGCATCGACCCATATGTCCTTGCTCACTTCCGTCCTTCCCCGCCAGTCTGTGTCTCCTCTCTAAGCCATAATTTCTGCACAGTGCTAACTTGGATATGCCCACAGGCTAGTCTGCTCAATGTTCCCACTCATACAATGCTCATCAGTGTTCTGGTGTGTTTCTGCAGCAAACCACCCCAGCCGGGCAATTCACTGACCTTTATATCCCAACTTTCCCCCCCATCAGGCAAAATGGGTTCTCATTAATAGTTCATGGCTCCTTCCTTCACCCTGTTTGTTACATTGATTCAACTCCTTTTTCCTTTTCTTTTCCCATTCTTCTCATTTTAAGGCAGTTACCTCAGCACTGTGCACTTATTTACACTGGCGCCTCACTATTAACCTTGGGAAGAGTCATTCTTCTTTCTTTCTCTCCTTCTTTCCCCTATTTACAATCTCAGTCTCTTTAATGGTAACAGAATAGTTGTAAAGTAAATAAAGGAAGCGTTTAGGGCAAGGCTTGACTAATTCTTGATATTTCAGTGCTTCTAGTATAATGCTAAGGACAGAACAATCAACAAATTTAACCTTTATCTACAAATACTAAATGGAAAAAACATTTTGTGCACAACCCTGACAAGAAAATTAAAACTTCACTGTCTATGCAAACATCTTAACATCAGGCTCTATCTCCACAGCACTGGGATACAGATGGAGTGTTTTGATTTAGAGTGAAATTGACTTGCAACAAGGAATAATAGGACTGCAGAGGAATAGTATTATTGGTTTTCTCTTGTAGAACAGTGATAAAAGAACAATATGCATTGATTCTGTAATGCTGAAACTGTAGCGTCTTGACAGGCAAATAATGTTCTTCAATATTTTGACTCCGCAATGGCAAACATATTATTAGAGTCTTTGAATGTCTCTTTGAAACGATACTGTCTTTCAATGTTCTGTCTGTAGACTGAGACTTATAGTAATGTATGTAAACAGCAGACAGTAAGACAAATTCTCTTTTTACTCTTGCCTTTTTGACATGTTTTCACAAAGAAAACTGCAGAGAGGTAATTATAAGTACACATGTTGTCATGCCTCATTTGTCCTGTGAATCGATCAACAGCAAAACGGCACCCTTAAATGCTGTTCCTGGTGCATGGCCTTGACTGTGCTGATGTCAATTTGTCCACATGTTTAGGTTTAGGAAATTACAGTGAGTTATAATCAAATTCTAACTTATTTGTGTTCTCACCTTTGATAGAAAACATGGACTGGATTTTTATGCCATTGGGTGCTAGTCCAATTCAGGTGTTTATCTGCCCCCTGCACTCTTTCAACCTTAATTTATCTTCAAGAGTATTTTGCTGAATATGCACCCCTTTTCAGCTATGTCCTGTTTTACATTCAGTCCTTCCAACCTGGGACAATTTTTGACCAAAGTCTCGAAGAGTTGGCAGGAGCAGCTGTACTGGATTTCTTCAATATGAAGTGCCTTGCTCAAGTGAGTGCTAGGATGAGGCCTTCATATGATATTAAGTTAGAACTTTTTTTATGGGTTGTTTGAGTTGCTCTGTCAAGGCTGTCCTTTGATAAGACATTTAAATAAAAAGCTCCTTTCAGCTGCTCCTTTGTCACAAGGGGTCACCACACCAGGTAGTGCTTCATGTTTAATTTGGCAGAATTTTACACTAGATGCTCTTCCTGATGCATACCCAAAGGGGACTTTCTTCTCCAGCTGGAATCAAACCAGCAGCCTTTTGCTTGCCAAGTGAATGTGTTAGCCACTATGGCGGCACAATAGAGTTGCTCCATCAAGATTGTCCTTTAATAAGACCAAAAGGACACACTGCACACCATGCATTCAAAACACTCTAAAACTATACAAGGGAAAGTTTTTGTAAAGAAGTTGCCACCTCTTGGTGACACTCTGCATTTGAGTGAAAGGGGCATGCTCATCAAGGGAAGTCAATACATCCCAGGAGAAGGAGAGAGGACTCCTAGCACGTGGGAACCATCTGGAAACTGGCTGGCAGTCAGTGGCTGTATCTGTACACAGGGCAGGGTACACAGATGCTTAAACAAAGACCAAGGTGAATGATAGAACTATATGTGAGGACTAACTGGGGTTTAAGAAGAGCAGGGGAACAAGACACGGCTGAAAGTAATCAAGACAATCACAAAGAGGAAAATAAAACCCATTTTGGGGAAGTGGAAAAACTTGAAGGAGGGCAAGTCTCATCAGTGGAGTGGTGAGGAGAAATGTGCTGGTTTGTTGTGGTCTTACTGCTGCTCTGCTCGGAAACTGTAGCTTATACTGTTTAAGTGAAAACTGTTGAAAGCTACTTTCATCACCTGTGGTTAAACTTCACATAGAAGCCAGTGCAGCTTAAAAGGGAAACTGATGTTCTGCCCAAGTTTCAGGTCTGTGTTTACCACAGTATGCAGAGCATACAGTTCAAGTGTTCAGAATAGAACTTCCAGAGGGCATGTAAAAGTACATGAACAACAAGAATAGAATAGAATAGAATAAAACTTTATTGTCACAAGATGAAGATCAGCTATGGTTTTGATTTTTATGAGCTGATTCTCACAACATTTTGATCACACGTAACAGTATGTTTTTTTTCAGCTATTACAACAGCCAAAAAGTATATTGGTAAAGTTACTGGGATGTTCAATCATAGCAACTTCCAGCATTTTTAGCCTTCTGATTTAATATTTTTTCCCAGACTGTCAGGTGGATCTGCAACATGAAGAAAGTTGAAGGGCTTCCTGCTAAAAACTGCTTGGAGGTATTAGGGAAAAGCGTCAAAACCCTATTCTTCAATTTACAGTTTACTCTGTGAATGTGTATTCAGCAGTCTAAATTATTACTGGAGTTAGTGAAAACACCATAATCTGTTTTTGTTTTGTTTTGTTTTGTTTTTTTTTTGTTGCTGTTTTAAAAATTTGGTGTGTTCTGTTTTGTAGCAAGCCTTTATAGTGTTTTAGCTCAGCGGTCTGTCTGGAGGTTCAAGCCTGAGCGAATTCAACCCAGTATTTTATTTTAAATGTACATCCAACTAGAGATGATCAGACTCCAGTACTGTTCACCATGTGTCATGTTCTTTTTTTTTCAGGGTTTTCTTGCACTCAACACTGTGTAAGATTTACAAAAGGCCAATAAGAGCAGCTTTGTTATTAATGTCCAATCCATCATCTGCTGCAATTCACTAGCAATGTAATATGAACAGGTCAGAGTTTTTGCAAGTGGACTTGAGGGACATTATTTTCACATTTAGTAGGTGAAATTAATATTGCACAAGGATGAAATAATTTCAAATTCAATTCCCGGCAGCTTCAGTTCCTCCTTCAGCCTGGCCATGCATTCCAATGAACGGAAGTAACTCTGTTAAAGCTATTTGATGGTAAACTAAATTTTATTTAGGTCAGTGGAATAAGTTGGTTTACTGTACATATGCATAGGAAAAAACATCCCTTTTTTACTGGTTTGTAGCATCTCTTGGGTAGACTAAGGAAGGAGAAGGGAAGGAGGGAAGAAGCACTAATAGAAAGCTGATATTATTATTTCATAATGTCCTATAGAAATAATGACGCATACTAAAAAGTGGCATTTAAACATGTTTTTGTTCTATGAAATTAGAGATGGGCAACCATGATATATTGTATTACACTGTGATCTCCTTTGCTCTTTATGAAAGAGAAACAATAGAAAATAGATTATTGCTCTAACTGTGTGTCAGTGCTATTGTCTGTTATTTGTGGGCATATAGGCATGTGTGTATACTGTCTACAACACTCTCTCTTACATTGCATTCAGGATTCTGACTGGATGATGCTTCAAATGGCAGTCGCAGTACCAAAACGATAATAACAGTGCAAACTTAAACAAACCCTCTGCCAGTGTGGCATGGTCGGTCTGAATATTGTCAGTGAAGCATTACAGATCAGTTTTCATTTTGATTCTAATGCAAATTATAGATTGATTTCTTCTTCTGTCTTGTGGGTTGTTAGGGCTGGATCAGATGACCCTGAACCACCCCTTAGCTATGCTGCTATAGGCCTAGGCTGCTGAGGAGGGTCCCATAATGCACTGTTTCTTCTCATTCACCTTTATTTACTTGTTTATACTTCACTCTGTATTTAATCATTATTATTAATCTCTGGCTCTCTTCCACAGCATGTCTTTTGTCCTGTCTCTCTCCCCTCAGCCCCAACCGGTCGCAGCAGATGACTGCCCCTCCCTGAGCCTGGTTCTGCTGGAGGTTTCTTTCTGTTAAAAGGGAGTTTTTCCTTCCCATCGTCGCCAAGTGCTTGCTCATAGGGGGTCGTTTTGCTTGTTGGGTTTTCTCTGTGTTATTGTAGGGTCCTTTACCCACAATACAAAGTGACTTGAGACGACTGTTTGTTGTGATTTGGCGCTATATAAATTGAATTGAATTGAATTGGGTGTCAGGCAACTACTAATGAATGGCAAAATACATTCCAAATACTACAGTAGTACATTACAGTATACTAAAATATTTTGATTCATAAAAAAAGAGCTACAAACGTGTTTTTCTCCATCAAAAGTGGCTGTGGCAACGTTTGCACATTCTTTCATATCAGTGCCTACCAACTACAATAGAAGTTGTAATAAAGTGGGATTTTTTTGTCCTTCTTGCTCAATAGAAGCCTGTATGCTCTAAAAATGGCTTCAGTGTTTTGTTACAAAGTAACTCACTTAAATATTATGGCTCCCATTCTTTTCTTAGAACTCTGTTGGGAAAGGGTGTGAAGATTATAGAAACACTTTAGATATGTTACAAATATTCTATACAAAAGCACAACCAAGATTAAAGTCTAGCATCTCGACCAACAAGACAAGAAAACTAAAACCCAAATATGATGTCGTTCATGAGCTGTAATATGATGTCTATAGCTGCTGAATGAGCTGTGATCATGGGGAAAATGAACCTGGGAACAAAAGTACATGCAGTGCACTGTAAACTCCAACTATTTGTCCTTATACACTCCCACACACACACACACACAAATAAATAAATTACTAGATCATAGACAAAAACAAGCAAACTCATAATACTAAGCACTATGCTAACCCAAGATCACCCAGGTGAACTGAAATTCACCCAATCCCTCAGTTTGGCACCTCTGCTATCACCCAATCAATATACTCAGGGCCTCATTCAATTTGACAAGCATCTACATGGAGAGAAAGGCAATCGCTTAGCACCGGCAGGTATATAATATTGACCGGGAGGAGATAAGCCTTAGCCTATCCAATCACAGGGAGATTGGACCAGTGAGGTTTGGGGCTGGAGCCATTCCAGAGTGTCTGCCCAGCCACTTGAGCAAAAGGCTGCAATAATGAAGTGCATAGCAGAGCTGAGGAGCAAACAAGCTGACAGATTTTTCTTTCCTGTTGTGATGAACGTCTGATGGAGAGCAAGAACAAGTATCTGCCTATTTTTGTGCGTTAGAGAGCATGAGAAACATTGGAGAATGGAAAGATGTACTGTATTTTTTTTAGATATGTGTGCTGCATTACTGAGAAGGAAATAGTTTTTTATGTTATTTAAATTGGCAACTTTTGAAGGCATGTTAGTATCTGAAAAAGAACATCTCACAGTTGGCAGAGGTTTATAAAATACAATGTGCGGGGGGTCACAAATTTGTTGTAAAGGTGAATACACACCAGTGTTGGGTTCATTGTACGAAAAAGCAGTTTATTACATGAGTTACATTTTTTCAAACAGGTCATGCGTAATATTCTTAAATTACTCCTCTGGAGAAAGTAATTTGTTGCATAACTTTTTCATTAATCTGTAACATATCCTGAAGTGCACACCCACCAGTGTTGGGTATAATGCGTCACAAAATAATGTGTTACTGTAGTCACATTTTTCAGTAACACAGTAATGTAATGCGTTACTGTTCTAAATTTAGTAATTCATTTACAGTTATTATGTTGTTATTTGCGTTACAAAGGTTCTCCAGTTATCTGCACATCAGGCAAATAGAAAGAAAAATAAATAAATCAAACAACAGCTTAACATGACACTTACTTGGGTCCTGAACAATAATCTCTGGGAGTTTAACACACACGGGTGCACACACACACACACACACACACACAGAGAGAGAGAAAGGGAGAGACAGAACGTGTGATTCCTTCATTTATAATACATAAACCTCCAGTGACTTTGACATCTGCCCTTGCTAATGCTAACATGCCTGTCACAGCCGGTGATACACTAATGAGCAACAATGTGCAAAGAATGTGTTTTTAATGTTCATTAAATTCTTTACTTCATATGATATACCAGAATTGAGCATAGTCAAAGATGAGAACTGAGTTAACTGTCTGTTGTAATTCTGAACTGGCACTATCTGAATGTACAGTATGTGTCTTATAAGAAGAAATCTCAGCAATTTCTTGATGACACAGAATAAGAAATTTTTCCTGTAGGGTAAGATGATATAAATTGTTGTGCAAGAATGAAAATAGTCTTCTTTATTGTCCTTTTGGTAAGCTTTGTAAACATTAGAACTAGACCTTATTGTGACGTTTAGTGTCATAGACATTTTGAACACATGTCCATGTAATTGTAGTCAGGTGTCCACACCCATATCCAGCTAAGGAAGTGCTAAAATGTAATTATCTTTCCTGCTGTAATTATATAATCAAGTGTACAATATACCATAAGCTCTCACACAGACTGTGCTTACAGATCCATGCAGATGTCTTTGCTTTTTTGAATATCATATCTTCCTCATTTGGCGTATCACTTTAATTTCCTGTGGCTCTCTCTGGCTTTCTCTCTTCGCTCTGTCTCTCTCCTATCTTGCTGGTTTCTGACAGCAGAACATGGCCCACAGTCGCCTCAGTGGGGCCCGATCAATACTAAGTTAATGAGTCACTTTCGAGGTGAAAGAGGATTTGGTGAATGTGTGGTTAACATTCAGCATGCTTTAACAAAACAGTGTACTGTTGTGCATTGCAAAATCCAATACAAATTAAGAGAACATTAGGGAAAAGTTATCTGATGTTGTAGGCTTTATTTAGTGGTCTCCGAAGTGTTGATGTAACCGAGAGGTCGTGAGGTCAGTAGGGTGTTAGATAGGATTGTTCCAGCATTATTGATTTTGCTTATAGGTCCTTATTTGTCAAAGCACTTAGTCAGACCACCACTAATTCTAAAAAGGAAGAGGTAATAATACGGGAAAAGCAAGTTATTACTTTTTAATTGCCAAATTAATATCCAATTAATGTCCAAGTAATCATCTAGCAACAGTGGTTATAGTTGAGTAATAGTACACTGAACTCTAAGTAACTGGGTAATAACAGGCCAGAAACTGGGTTTAATGATGTGGAAAGAAATGTATGCAGATGAGACAAAACCAATTAGTATTAGTATAATAATATTTTGGAAACAATATGCCAACCTACTAGCAATAAAATGGTAATATCTGTGCATTACAATTTTTATATATTGATTTGTAGTAATCTTATAATAATAAGGCAATATTAGTTGATCCTTCAATATGTTAGGATACTATTACCATATTATAGCGCTGGAATGAATCATACCATATTTCCCTAAAATTCTTCTTTGTTTGAAGGTAATGTAATGTATTATGCTTAATGTTATGGTTTATTACCTGCTACCATATGCAAGTCTCTTGAGCTTGTAGCCAGTGTCACAAATGTGGCTGCCTATTAACCTGGATAGATCACTGTGGTAATTTATGTTGAATACATAGAGTCCAGTGTCCAGCTTTCTCCCATGTGATGGATTACTTTGTTTATCAGGCCAAGTGTATTGCTGGTTAATATATCACTCTCATATTTAAGCAAAGCAGAAACTCATTACATGAAATAAAAAAAAAAACAGGAATCAAAGACTTAATATTAAAGGAACTACGACACATATTCACCTAGAAAAATAACGAAATAAAGACTGGAGAATGCAGCAACCACAAATATCAAAGCCACTAACACTAGATCAACAATAAACATCATAAATAAACCAAATAAGAATCAAACACTAGAAAACATAAAACCCAAGAAACAAAACCAGGGACCATGACACTGAGATTGTGCTGAAAGTGGTTTTCCTATGTTTCACATTCACTAATACCACTGCTTGGCACCCCAAACTAAATATGTTTATATCTTTTTCTGTCTGCTGTAAATGTTTTTCTTAAGTGTCATTTATGTAAATGAAATTTCCTCATAAATGAAGCTTAACAGGTGTTTGGTTTGTGCGTGTGCAGTGCAATACACATTTATGCCAATGCTGTGACAGTATTCCAGTGATTTGCAGGTGGTGGTAGTTTACCAAGACATGCAGCAGTGCACCATCAAACACAGGGAAGAAGCCTGTTTGCTTGTAAATATGGATGCAAACATCACTGGATCAATCCAAATATGTATAAAAATGCAGCTTTACAAATGATTTACGACAAAGGAAAAGTATTATTCATACTTGTTCTACCTCAAGAATACACGCTCTTATTCTGGCATGTCTTGTGCCCTCAAGGAACCCTTGACTGCAAATTTAATGAGTTAAACACATCAAGAATGAAACCACATCAGGTCCTTTATGTTTTACGTGTAACATTACACCTACATAAAGTAAAGCTGCATTCTGATTTTCACAAAACCTGCAGCAAAATGGAAGAAAATACCATCATAATCAATGAAAAGAAAAGGTTTATTCTGCCATGAAATCTTTAAACAAATTCACTTATTTCCCACTACCACTGGGGACCACCACACAGTGAAGCTGGCTGTTTCACTCATGCAGTACACAGTCTGTTTAAGTGTGAAAAGGAGAGGGAGTGTTTGTATCTGTGTTGGGACTTTATCTGTTTGCATTTTTGTCATTGAGAGATGACTTTGTTGTTTTAGCAGTCAAAATGTAATTCCAAATCATAACTTCACAAATATCATACTCTACATCAATAAATGTGTCATATTGAGTCATTTTTCATATATTTTGTTTATATATCGTGTGATTATAAACATGTTATTTTCTGTGATGAGAATGAATATTTGCAGAGCAGAGTCATAGCACTGCTGCATCCATATTGCGTAAACAGCTGCTGAACTGATTTCTCTTTGCAAAGTTTGACTCCTGACAAGTGAACTGGAGCAAAGCCAGAGGTTCACTAAGGGGCATTTGTTTAAATAAGACTGTGACACAGCTCAGTGGATACTTAGATAATGATCTGGGCTTCAGCCAAGCTCACTTGCCACAGAATTAACTGGATCTGTATAGATGAAACAAGGTGAGTGTGCGGACTTTCTGAGGTAATTCATCTCTTCCTGATGTTTGCAGATTGGCTTTCTGAAAGGAGAACACACTGTGTTATCAGAAAATGTGTACTGAAACCAAATACGTCTTCATATAAATACATCGTTATCGCTCATTAAGGAAAAATCATAAAATTTCAAGTCAAATAATGGACACAAAGAAAGAACAGAGACCTAAAAATGGCCACCAAAGACTTTCAGAAGTCACTGCTGAGTAATCATTTTCTCATAAGTGACGACCATCACTGCCATTTATCCTCATAGCCGAGTATCAGCTTTTATTAGATAGCTTGTGTGTCTTCAGGGAGCTAAAGTGACTCTTGGTCCTCACATGCATCATGAATTAGAAGAAGCCCTCTTACAGCCTACTTCATGTCTGAGATAAAAGTTATCCAGGAGAGGTCTGAAGTGAAGACTCAGGAAAACAAGATGTCTTTAAGACCTTTCAGTCACTGTAAAAGTAGACCATCTGCTTAATCGATCATTTGTGGCATTCTTTCATCAATGGCAGGTCTATTTCTATTGTAGGACCTATAAATAATAAAGACCTTATTTTCATCTGCTTTGTTTAAGCCAAGACAAAACCAGGTAGACTTTATAGGTATTAAATTCAACCTTAATCCAAATGGGTTGTTCAAACCCCACAACCCTCCAGGGATCACAAAACAAGGACTGTATTAAGGTGTGTCAGTGACAAGTCAGTACTACATGAATATGCAGTGTTATTGGTTTCTCTGTCACATCCAACCATCACTTTCAACGTCAGGTTTGGCCAAGATGGACAAAATGCTCAACTCAATATCACTGCTACAGTTTGGGATTCACACCGATGACAGTAATTAAACAAAGCAGGTTTTTGCCGTATACCCAAAGTTTTTAATGCACTGACATAATCACCTGAAACAAGGAGTCGTTTTCCTAAATGAGCTGTCATAAAAGGTTGCCAGGATATTTTTGAAATTACTTAAATTACCATAAACATTTTGCACTGATCTCAGATAATTACTGCTATCAATAACTCAGTCTCATGCTATTTTGCCTCATTTCTTGTGACTCTGCACTGTTAAGCAGTCAACAATCTGCCAGTCACAGCATGGACATACGGAGAGACTTAATTACACTCCTAGAAGCTGCTGTCAGAGTAGCGTGGTTAAATGAGATGAGTTCCAGTGAATTCAAGATATCAAACATGAGGTTAATATTATAATTTAAAATAAAAGGCATCCTTTCTCCTTTTTAATGCAAATTAATGTGTTGTGTGTATTTAGAGTTTCTGTGATGCTGAGTGAAAATCGGTGCTCATTGTCTCTCATACACAGAAACTAGAGAGTAGTCCAGTTTGTGAATTCTCTTGTAACTCTGGGCGATGAAGTATGATTGTAATCTTAATCTTTTGTTATGTCGCACCTCCACAGACTTCTGTTTGTGCCTCACTTCATCCAGCTCAGTCTAGCCCCGAGGACTGCCTGAAAGATAAAAGGGAGAATAGATTTAACCTCTGCAGACGCAGTCCTGGAATTCATGTTTAAATTATTTTTCCTTTTTTGTAATTTGCCTTGATTTTGTATTAGGATAAAAACTTTATAATTAGACGTGTTTGGGTCACTCCTGAAGGTTTCATTACCATGTTCTCGGAGATCATATCAGTCACATCCCTGTATGCCTGTAAAATTAAAGTGTTTGTCAGTCTCATTGTGAAACTCTTATTGAACCTTTTAGTTATTAGTATCTTGTTTTGAAACCTGATGTGAAAAATGATGAGTGGACCTGCCTAACAGATTGAGAAGCATCTGCTCTCTACCCATAATTTACAAAATTAACCCCACGCTGTTTTTGTTAAGACTTACAGTAAAGCTAGCAATTCAGGCTCAGAGCCCTCCTGCGGGTCTTTAGAAGGAATGCAGGTTTAAGAGACTTCCATGGGCCTAATTTTTTAGACCCAGTATATCCATCTTATATACAGTGCTTGAAAAATATGTTAGACCACCACCCAGTGTAAAGATTATGCCACACAGTATTGGTAATTACCAAAATATATTCTTTGTATGTTTCTCTAATGGTTAATCCACCAGTATGTTCAGCTCTTTAATTGAAAAATGCCAAATTACAGTTATTTACTTGCATTCCTGAACAGAAAAAACATGTTTTAGTGGTTGAATGTTATGCTTGAATAATATCCATGAGTCCAGTGTGCCAGCTCACATTTGGGTATGAAAATATGAACTCAGTTTTGAGAGATTTCTAAAATATTTTGTGTTTTATTGTTTTTATCACAGGTGGTCTAATAAGCTTGTCGAGCACTGTAGTGTCTGTAGTATTTCCTGAACTTGCAGCAGCAGCTAACAAACTTCATCTTCAAAGTTTTCGTAAAAGTTCGTAAAAGTTTTGATAAATGATTTTGGCATTGCTTTCTATTTTTCAGTCGCCCTTAAAATGTATATATTACCTTAGCTTAGCAAGAAGTTATGAAACAGGTGGAAATGTATACAAAATTCAATCAGCCAGAACCTCTAAATCTTAACTAATTGAATTTTGATTGTTTAAGCCACAAACACAAAGCTGTCAAAACGTTACATTATTTAGGAGTGGGGTTAAGGTCACATCCTAAAAATAAAAATATTTAACTAAAAAGTCTTATGATCATTTTTATTTATTAGGTTTTGTCAGTAAAAATACCAACAAAAAGAGCCAACATGGGCTCTGTGTGAAAATGACAGAAACACATTAATACACAAATACACACAGACACTGTCCCTAAGACAAAAGACACTCTCGCCAAACATTCGTGAATACAAATGTTTACTGTCTGTCAAAAAAAAAAGGGGGGGGGGCAAAGTTGTACAATAGGGCTTGAGTCTACAATAACTACATGATTTATGAAGTTATTCCACTTAGACAAAGATTACAGTGTGACCCAGTTTTTAAGGCAGGCTCTGGCTACAGTTAAGCTGTCCACAGTTTTTCACCATAAAAATTTAAATTGTGGTCTACAGTCAGCAATACCCTAAAGAACAAGTGTTGTTTTTTTTTTTCCCCTCCAAAATCATAATTTCATCTGAATGGGTGTTTGAGAAAAATACAGCTACAATCAACCCGTGATTCACAAACCTCCAATCCAAAACAATCTAACTTCTGTAATATATATATATATATATATATATATGGGGGCTGAGTGGTTCATTCTCTTCTGTATTATGATGTACATTAGCATTTTACAGACTGTTCAGTAACATATTTATAATTCATGTTCTGAAAGCCAAATGCTGGTTGTACTATGGACATACCAAATAAAGTTGTTACTAAATGTACTGAAACTCGTGGAGATCATTGTCCAAATTTTAAAGTCTTTTTGTGAAGGCTGTACCATCTGCCTCTGTTGAGGCAGAATAACTTTGAATGGGGGAAATAACAGGTCAACCAGCAGATTTTGACAAGTGTTGCACTGTGTGCTTGCCTATCCACCGAGAGAGGGACACACAAAGTTCCTTGTGCATCATCTTTATTTATTTATTTAGCTGGGGATTGTAGAACAATAGCACAGGGATTTCTGAGAACAAACATTTAGCTGTGTGCTACTGTAGAGAAAATGGAAATGAAAGACAATACATGCAGTTGAGCAAAACAGCATTTACGTGTCTGCATTATAAATTGTGTGCAGATTGTTGGCAGGGAATAGGTGGGTTGCATATTTATATTGTCTTTTTACTATTTCATAAAAATAAAAGCATGTTAATCAGAAGCTTTGTTTATCTTGTGCTTTTATACATTGCACACATCCATATTACACTTTTCATTGTGAATGTATAGGATGCATGTGTACATGAGGTAAGCAGAAAAACTTTTGTTTTTCAGTTTGGTTATAAATAAACATCAAAAGGAACTGTAATATTTTCTTCAGTGATTATTGAACCATTTTGTTTATTGTTTAATTCTCACTCTTTCTCTAATGGGGAAATATGCACAACATGCATTAATAAATGATGCAATTTTCTACTCTGTTCTTTCACCACACGTTATAAATAATAATCACTGACAATTTATTTATAAACCATTTATTCATTAATAAATACACTTTTAAGTTTGAGTTCTAAAGCCTGTAATAAAATTTCAACTTTCTCAAGTGTACAATACAAAGTAATGTGCATACATGAGCAATGAGCATGTTTACTCATACTGTAGTGAGCTACATTCTGTATAATCAGGGTGTGTAGTTATTAATGAAATTTCTACCTGAATCCAACCTATTTTGGAAGCAGAGTGTATGGATTTGACTACAGGAGTCACCCTTTATCTTTATCTTTATTATAAAATCAGCTAACTAAAGCAAATTAGCTGACACTAACCAGGTTATTTAAATTCTTGCATACACACTGATTGACATAATTAATATGTTGATTTAGAGTGATTAATATAAGCAGATGGAGTTGATGTCGTCACTCAGTGAATTTTTAAACATGGGCGAGGTTTTATTATATTTTATTTCCATGTTGATTAGAAGTGTATAAACTAATTTTTATCCATAAATCTAGCTGATATTACAGAAGCACCATTTGCATTGTCCCAGTCAGTAATTTTAAGCACTCGAATTCCTATCACTGCTTCCAGCTGACCTGTGATTTAAAGTATGTCACTTCCATGGATATCAAAAGTACACAAAAGCTAAAAAGCAATAGTTAGATAGACAGTCTAGTCTGCCATGCAATAAGTTGAATGAGCAGTGCTTGTAAAGGCTATTTTTGTACACACCTGGGAAAAGACTGGACTTACAACCCATCCAAAAGCCATCAGAAGCACTGTCTGTCTGCAAAATGTGAATGATGACGCATTCACTCACTGTTGTATGTCCTAAAACTGCTCAGCTTTTCAAGAAAAGTGGATAAACCATGTTTCACCGAAGAGAGACGTGATTTGAATCAGCAAAGCCGACCGATTTATGATTTCTGCCTCTCTTATTGACTGCTGGTCGATGAGCTTGACCTCTTCCAAACTGATGTGTTTTGCTCTGCTGCTCACACACATACTCCTAATATTTGCACTCACCTGAGATATTATTTTTTAAAAAGTGAGCTCCTTTGGCCTGCTGATTCACTTTCTCACCTAATAATTAGTCAAATGACACATATTTCTGATCATAGTGGTATGTTAAAAATTAAACTAAAAAAAGGAAAATCTTTAGCTAAATTTAAGTGAACTGGGAACTGATTTAAACAAACTGCAAGCCTCTGAAATCATTTCCACCTAGAATTCAAATTGTAATATTACGTATTTCTGGTCAGAGATGATCATTTCATTTTCTGTAGAACACAGGTTTTGTTAAATTAATCAAAACTGAATTGACCCCAGATCTCTAACAAAGATTGAAGAGTGACTCTTGAGCAGTCTGAGAGCCTGGCAAGGCTGATTCTTAAACTTGGCATTACTAAGGAAGAGGGACACACACCACTTGATTCACTTTCCTTCTAATTCATTTTGCTTCTTTTCCCCCTTCTTCACTATCTTTCTTCCCATATCTCTTTGCTTAAGGTCGTGGTTATCCACCTATTCCTTTCTTAATTCCCTGCTTATCTTCATCTCCCCCCATCTTCCAGCAGGCCCCATGCTGGGCTTTGCTGATGAGGTAAATTGTGGGATCCCATCTGGGCAAGATTTAGCTAACATCTGCAAGCTGACTCCCCTCCCTCTCTCACACACTGTTTCTATAGCTGGCCATTAGTTCACATAACAGACATGCAGTACCATCAGTGCCAACTGTTACACTCTTTTGACAAGAATCTCTCCCACACACTCCCAGTCCGTTTTTTATTGCTTTCCATATCCTTTTACTACTTTCCTATTTTTTCATACTTATACTTCTAGTCCTCCCCCCAACACCACCACAATCACGACCACGTGTTCTTTCTACAGTAATATTATTATATAGTCCCAGTGTTGCACCTTGTTGAGTCTCCAATTTGCTGCAGTGTTTTTCTTTTTTTCTTTTTAACTGTTGGAAGCTGCTTCCCTGACTCACACAAATACATATTCTATTTGCAATTAGTCTTGTGACCTTCATGGTGCAGAAATAGTCACTCAGTCAGCAAACTTTGTTTCGACAACATTCCCTGGTATTGTTTAGCATAAATCTTCTGCTGCTCTACGTTGGACACATCGTCAGTGTTGTATCCTAGCTTCATCGGGTGTTTCGGGTCTTACAGCAGACACCCTCTGCCAGGTGACCCGACTGGGGTTGATCAAGCCCCAGCCTGTGACCAAGTGGCTAACTACCTCCCCCATTTCTCCCCCTCTTTAGCCACAGCCAACTCAATGCCTTTTCCGCTGCCTCTACGTTGGTCTTAATAGCTGACCTCCTGTGATGCCCAGGGTTCCATAGGCCTTGTTGAATGAGCTGCCTGCAAACCCCCAACAGCCCACCTCCACTGGCATGCATGTGGTTCTCCTGGTATTTTGACCTCTACCCTCTTCCTCTCCTGTGTCTCCTCCATCCTGTCCTCCCAGGGCACTGTCAGTTCCAAAAGGATAAACTGTCTTGTGGAGCTTGGCCATGCTTTTGGTTGGGTCTACTATCACCAATCCCTTTCCTGGCTGCCTCTGCGATGGACTTGAGGACCTGATCGTGCCTCCAGCGTTAACGACCTTTACCCAGTGCCTTGAAGCAGCTGCTCAGGATATGCTCGAGGGTCCCTGACCTTGAAAAATGAATGTAATGCTTACAGCAGTTCCTCCATATCCTCCATGGGAAAGATGGTGACTGTTTTTTATGTTATTATTCTGTCTACATTTAAACTAATATCTATTTAAAGCACACTTCTCTGGGCTGTTGATGCCAGAAGTCAGAGGAAAATGGAAATAGGAAGGCAACACGTCAATTAACCACTCGCTACAACCAAGGTATGCTGAAATGCACCTCTGAACTCACAACATGTCGAACCTTGAAACAGAAAACCACACTGGGCCAGAAGCAGAAGACCATATTGAGTGCAACTCCTGTCAGCTCCTGACATTCTTCCTTCAGTAACATTATTATATAGTTCCAGTGTTATAATTTGCTGTCTCTCCAATTTGCTGCTGTGTTTTTCATTTTTCTTTTAACTGTTGGAAGTTGTTTCCCTAACTCATACAAATACATTTTCTATTTGTGATTCATCTTATGACCTTCATGGTGTGGAAATAATTACTTAGTAAGCATCATGCTAATTGTGTTTAATGTTAACAGCAGTTCCTCTTTATCCTCTGTGGGAAGGATGGTGACTGTTTTTTTTTTTTGCTCTTGTTGTTATTATGATTACATTTAAGCTAATATTTGTTTAATCAGCACAGCATACATTTCATGAAAAGTAGTTTACACACATATTGTATGCACTTAATGATAAAAGAGGATGCTAGTCAATGTGTTCATAAACAAAACTCATGAGTATCATAATCTGCCGTATCCTACATGGTGAGGATTAAGGACCGATGATGCTTAAAGAAACAATGCTGACTGTTGGTAAGAGACAGGATGCCTCCTGTCAGTCATTTGCTTTGATGAGCTCAACATCTTCTCCCTTTTCCTCCTTAGCGCATCTTGCAGGGCTATAAAAACTGTCACCCTACTTTAATTTTTGCTCCTGACAGAACAATATGGTCATTATTTGCACAAACACAAAGGTCCTTGGCATTAACATAACTGTATCATGTATAGTTCACTATAAAAAGAGCAAAAACGAGGTAATCTGGGTCTCGGAATTAAGCTATATGAATACCATTCAAGTTTAAGACTAGAAAGGGACCCTTGGTGCATGCCCTGTAGCAAAAAACAAGCAAGAACTAGATGGAGTTGTTTAATTACCATAAAACGCTGGAAGCAACAATAAGATACTGGTGATTATTTTTATTCAGTCTTCTCTTAATATTAACACTAAGTTTTGTTTGGCCAGAAATTGTTTTAAAATCTGTGTTGCAATAAATGGAACCCATCAAAAATATACAAACTTATCTCATGAACGAGTATTAGGTACTCCAGCAAGACTCGGTATAACAATAATGTGCCTGTTGTGCAAGGTTTACTGATGTCATGCTACCTGATTTCTCGGTTTCAAAGTCTGAAATATTCACAGATCCTTTTCCTCCAAAACAACAAGAAACAGACGGCAGCATGTGAATCAGACACCTGCTGCAGATAAATGCTCCTCCTGTGCCAGCCTCTTTTCTCTTGAAATGTGATTAGACAGCAGAGCCTGGGGCTGAGAATGGAGAAACAGGTCTGTTCACACGTTGACGTTCCAGCGTTCACAGCACGCATTTCTTTATAGATATACCATGAGATATGTTGTATCCGGACTGAAAAAAAGGATTAGACACTCTGTGTAAACCCAGTAGGAGCCACAACAATGCTTTTAGACCCACGGAAAGATGAAGAACTAGCATGGCATGAAATGTTGGATAAACCGATTTGTGTGTCTGTTTGTTTCTGTGTTTGACAAGCTGCTTCTGCTGCTTTAACCCCCAGCTGGATGAAGGTTAGAATGAGTCAAATCAACAACCACATGCAGTTAAGAGTTGCACTCATTTACCCACTGACAGCAATAGTTGTGTTGCTTTGAACTGATTTGAAGGGAATCATTTGAAAGAATTGACTGCTACTACATAATATATATATATATATATATATATATATATATCTGTGTGTGTGTGTGTGTGTGTGTGTGTATGTATAATGTAGTATAATTCAGGTAGGGACTTTTCTTAGTTATAAATTAACCTCCTCCAAAGAATAAACACTGGTGGAGGGGCGTGTGTGTCCTCAATCCTGTTAGTTCTGTTGTCCATGAATTTGAGCTTTGATTTGATTTTGATGAGTTTTCATTTGTATTTTGATTGTTTTCCCAGCATCCTCAGTGTTTTCTTGATCTTTACCTCTTGTGTTTGTTTGTCTTTTATGTCTTTTAGTGTTAGTCTCCATGTCTCAGTTCTATTTGGCTTTTAATTCCTGTTTTACTTAGTAAGATTAGTTTTCTCAGCTGTCTTGTCATAGTTTTACTTCCTGTTTGTTTCCCTCCTTTGAGATCGTTAGCCTTGCTCTAATTGTTTTCACCTGTGGCTTGTTGTCTGCATCTGTACTTTGCTCCCACCTTTTTTTGTTTGCAATTAGCTCCTTTGCATACATAGTGCTCTCTCGCTCTTTTCCAGATCCTCCTGTTCTAGTCCCTAGTGAAGTTTTTCTGCCAGCTCACTGACTTTTTTTTTCTTGGAGGGGCCTTTTGTTTTTTTTCTTTTGTGTGTTTTTGGACTTGTTTTACAGCTACAAATAAAAGCCAATACAATGCATGGAAATGGGAAACAAGGGTCCCTCCTGTTGCAAGGCCTTGAGCAGCCAGGCTGGTTTGGATATAGGTGTGATTGACCCCCAGCATCACAGACTGGTTCTTGGGACACAGACTGTAACTCCTCAGGTGAACATGGCAAAGATTCTGGAACCAAGTGTCTGAAGAGAGATTGTATATCTATGAATTTCTACCCACAGATCAAAAGGTGCACCTCTATGGGACTTTAAATCACAAAGGATATGGTTCTGCCTACAGGCCATGCTTGGAGTCTCTGGGTGGGATCTCTAAGGAGTACAGCCTAAGGACTCAGCAGTTCTCCTGGAAGACTGCAGTGCTTATGTTGGCAATGATGGCTGAAAGGGAAATATTGACTTGCATGTGAAAATATTTCAAATCTCTATAATGTCTTTATAGTGATTAAACACATGTCAGTGATTGTTTAGAGGATATTAGTGTACTGATTAAAGGCTACTGTAGTATTTTTCTTCTCCCTGCTATTTAACTTTAAGATGCTGTGGAGTGTGTGAGGTTTTTGGAATAGTTCTTTTACACAAATACAACTGGTGTTGACTGAAATGCCAAATCACATCAATACTGATTAAGCTTTGAAATTAATACTATATGATCAACTGTATTGCTGCCTCGAAAGACTTATGATTATAGTATCAGTTGTGGTCTCTATAACTAATTGCTGTCTGTAAAAACTGTACAAGGCTGAGTTGTTTTTTTTTTATTTTTTGTGTTACCGTTGGATGTTAAGATTCATTAAAATAAAAAAATGCAACTCCAGAGTTTTAGAACATCTTAATCTGTTTAAGCCATTATTGCTTTTATGACACACTGATACTCGCATTCATCAACTTTGTCCAAGCAGAAGTCCACTGTGAAGTCAAAGGTTGGTGATCAATTTCAAGTTAGAAACTATCTTGGGAACAAGATTGAAGCATTTGGCGGCCAAAGTACCAGATATTTTCTAAACGAGTTTTGAGAACAAAGCAGGTCTGAAAGTGGGCAGGAACAGCAGGTAGTCAGAAAGAACTTCAAATGAAGTTTGGTCTGTGGTGTTCTCTCTGCCAGCTGATTTAACAGGCTGTGGTTTGTCTCTAACATTTGGGCTATACAGTATGTGAGTCAGGTTGATTCGAAGCTTCATAGCCCTTGGTGTCCAAAAATGTTATACTTCCCATTCTGCCCTACAGCATATTTCTGTTTCTAGACAGTTATTCAGTTAATTATTTTTTTTCTATACATGTTCTTTGATGAGTTATCTGAACCAAAAGTCACCCGAACCAAAACCACAATCTTTTGTTGTGAAATGGGTCTAATTACAAACAAAAGCTCCAAATGTAGTGTGTGTGTGTGTGTGTGTGTGTGTGTGTGTGTGTGTGTGTGTGTGTGTGTGTGTGTGTGCGAGCTTGAAATTTAGCACTGCAGCGAAATATTCTTTATTCTACAGTTTGGGCAGAATTCACAAAATAGAACTTTCTAGCTTAAAGTTTAACTATTCAAAAAAAAAAACATCTCTATGCACTAGATGGTTGGTTATAAAAGAACTGGCTCCAGACTGCACCTCATTAATGCAAACTCTTTTCAATCTCTTTTACACCATCTTCAGTGGAATCACTGAATTTTGCTCTTCCAAGCCAATTACCTGTCCTCCATTTACTGGTCCACTCTGCTTGTTTCCTTTCGTATTTTCCTGTCTTGCTCTTTTTTCCCATCTTTTCCTGCTAAATTGCTTCCCATTCTTTTCGTAGTCCTTCGTTAGCCTCCCTTACAGTATCACTTCCCTCATTTCAGATCTTTGTCACTTTCTTTCCCATCCTCTGCCCCCCCCGCCCCCCCTTGCTTTACACACTTCTGTAATCTACCACAGTTCCACCTAGCTACCAATTTACCTTAGCTGGGACAGCATCACGAGCTGTGTTCTCCATATATGCATTTTCTCTTCCAAGATCCATGTCTGTCTTTGTTTCATAATTCGTTTTTCTAGCTGGTGTCAGGTTAGTCTTCTGGGTTTCCATATACCATTTTGTGTCTTGTGCAACTAAAGTGATTCTTCGCGACAAGAAAGATGCCTATTGAAGAAAATTAAGAAGAAATAAATGTCTTTTTTATCTTAGTTACTGCTGTGCGTGTGTCTTTCTGTTAATTATAGCTTTTGTTTGCGAATGTTTGTTTATCGAATACAGGATTGAGACAAAAACACATGGGAATAAGGAGTCCAATTATTAAATTTAAATAAGCCATTTTCAAACAGTTGACAGACATCTGTACCAGACTGCATGCCATACCCATGTGTTATGACATGAAGTACTGATGCCCTCTCATTCAGCTTAGGGTTCAATATAGTCACATATTATCAGTGTTGATTACATCATATACAAAACAATTGTGCAAAACAACAGCTGGGTGTCTAATGACCTCGGAGTCTCCGTTTTATCGTTTGTTTAGTCTTTTCTCTGTATCTGTAGAGACAGAAATGAGGTGAAAGAGAACACTCTGTCCTTCTCATATGAGTTAATCAATCATGTTTATGTTATATTCTAAGACATATTGTCTTAGGGGATTAAATCTACACATATAGGATGATTATATCTCTTCACTATATTTTACAACAATGGATCAAATCAGACTTAATTTTCAATAGGTGAAAAAAAATGTCTGCATATCAGCAACTCCAAATGCTAGTAAAATTTGCAATCAACTGTAAGGCCTGTTGAAATTTGCTATATTGACACCATTGAAATGATGTCAATATAGGAAATTAATGCGAGATAGCCCCTTCTAATTGTGCAATGATGCAAAAGTGTTTATTGTGAAAAACAAATCACACAATGATTACTAATTAAAACTCATATGTTGTTCAAACTTCCAACTTACATATAACATATCTAGTAATTTCACACCACGATATACAACAGAATTTTATTTGAGGGGTAAAGTCTGAGTGAAGGGAGCTGGGAGGAACAGTCCTCTTGTTTGTGGCTGATAGGATGTATAATTTTTTAAGGTATTACCACATAAAATGTAGAAAATATCTTCTCCAGACCCCTGCTTCTTTATACCTCGCTCAACAACCTTTATTTCCACTGCTTTGCGATGTCCCGTTTTGCTTCTCTTTACAACATGCCTTCAGCAGTAAGCTCATCTGTGGTTAACTAGCACCATCAGGTTGCTTTATCTTTCATTGTTTGCTAATTGGATTTAGGTGTTGTTAATTGTGTACAATGTTCTATCCGCCCACAGCAGTGCTGGGTGAGGCAAAGAGCTGTGATTACTCACATGCTGTTAATTGTGCTGACGAGCACTGGCGAGCTTTGGTAATGATGGTAAACACATTTGTCAGTTTGTATGTCAGGCAAGTATGTGAAAATTAAAGTGAGTGTGCGTGTGTGTGTGTGTGTGTGTGTGTGTGTGTGTGTGTGTGTGTTTGCATGTGTGCAAGCATGTACATGTAGATTACCAGATTTATTGCAATAATTAAAAATAAAGACACTCAAAAGAGTCGCTTTATTTAGGATCTTGTCCACTATAGTACCAGTTGTTGTTTTTTTTGTTTTTTTTAAAGTTGTTAACTCATGTTCACAAAGTAACATTATTGCATTGTATACAAGGATGCAGTCTGCATGCCATCTACACACTGCCTCCAGGTGGAAAAAAGTGGTGATGATGTTGCAGGAGAGAAGCCTGCACCTCTAAGGTAAGAAAGTAGGCAAGAAAGTTTGATTTAAAAAAACAAAAACAAAAAACAATTGTGGAAGAAGCCAGAAAAGCATATCAAGGAATTTCCACTGGAGTGACACCAGTTTAAAAAAAACAATTGCAAGGCTCAGGCTGAACTAACAGAGGTTCTGAATATTCTTTTCCTGAGATGCGCTGCGGCTCAAGCGGAAAAACGTTTGGGCATCAAATTTGATATGGGACAAAAAAAAAAAACCCTAACAGACTACAAGTAAAAAGAAGAAAACATGTTTAGAACAAGGAGCACGTGAGTTGTCAGCCTGAAATGATTGTGAGTTGTCACTGCAATGAAAAGAAGAAAAAAAAAGAATCAAAATTGTGCAGCATCCATGGGATAGTGCCAAGAAATTAGACTGTAAGTGATGACAAGGTAATAATAGAGGTACTTTTTAGTTAAAGATAATTTTTAATGTTTAAATTAAAAAACTTGAATATTTTCCTTTTAGTATTTTGTTTTCTTTGAAAGCAAGAGCATTTTGTGGCTTATGATGTTTTGGAAAACTGTAATGACTAAAGGTAATAATAAAAATAGTAATATGGAGTAGTAGCAGCAGTGGTACAGTAGTATTCATCTTAAAGACTTGGATTTAAATTTCCTAAGCCAGGCAGGCCTTTATGTGTTCATACACATGGCCAGAGTGACTTCTAAACTACTGATTTGTGCCTGAAATGTTCATATGTATGATTTATGCATGATTAGAAAATGAGGACCAATGACTCTTGAAACATGGAATAGCCCTTAACTGGTGAATTGCACTCTCACAGTGGACTGTCCTTTGAGCTGCTGTTTCCTGCTTCCTAATAATTGTCGGTGTTGCTACATACAGTGACTTTGAGTTCTTTTTTTTCACATTTATTAATTCACATTTATTGCCATCACTTTTCAAGTGAACAACCTAGTGCAGGCATCAGGTTTGCACCAGTATTTTAAAGACATTGGTTCCCCATACTTTAGCTTTTGTAGCCTACTCATATCATTACACACAAACAGATGCAAGTTTTTTAAGCAATGGTTTTTACCTAACTGGAGTATCTATAGAGTTTTCATATTGTATAGAGAAACACACGTCCCCATCAGTTAAATTGCAAGGTCATTTTTGCTTCCACTGACATTCATATTTACACAAAAAATGGATCTTGTGATTGTAATGCACATCAAGCAAGCATGGTTGGACAGTGTAGAAAATGTTTTGACAACTTAATTTAGGCTGTCTTTCCAGAGAATGACACACTGTTTGCATAATATGACATAAACAATTATGATCTTCTATGCTTTCAGCTATGTCAAGCGGCCTTGGTTCATAGAACAGTGTGTATTATGAGGTTCAGTTTATGCTGACAGTCAACTAATAATAGCCTCTTCACATATTCGGCTTTGTCAACTCTGAATACTAAAATGAAACAAGTGGTGTAAAAATAAAAGGTCATTGAATTTAGTCTGAGTGTCAAGAGGTAGGCAGTGTGTGTGTGTGTGTGTGTCTGTGTGAGAGAGAGAGAGAGAGAGAGAGAGAGAGAGAATTCAAGCTTGTCAAGTCTGACAATGTTTTCTTCAGCAAATCACTCAAAGGTGAAATGCAGTGCCCTTATATATTCTATAATTGACCTCAATATTTTATATTTATATTTTTATATATATACCCTACACCTATGAATAATATGTGTCAACAAACCACCTGTGGACAAAGCAAATGCAAACCTTAATCCCAAGTTAAACCACAAATAACTTTTTTTTTTAGAACAAGCTGTGAACACAACATTGATATATGGTAGCTTTTAAAGATGTTATAACAAACCTATTAGCACACAGTTATGGAGCAACCTGTATTTGTTATTCTGACTACCTGATGAATGTAAGTCTATTATTCCCCCTCCTTCTGGCTCTGTTTTTGGTCTCTATCGGCTCTCAAGGGATGTATCTTGCTCTTTAGCTGTAAATGGGTGTATTATATTCACCTAGTTCACCTACGTTTCCGTAGGTGAACTAGACTAAAAGACGGAGGTACGACCAAACCCAAACTGTGAAGATGCCGAACCCCAAAAAGTGAGTCAAGGGATGTCACAAACATCTGTACAATCTGAGCCACAAAATCTAACTACTGTAACAAAGGAGTCAGTACAGGGATCAAATGTGTCAAATAGCCAGATGAAAGCTACAGGGGTTGGACAATGAAACTGAAACACCTGGTTTTAGACCACAATAATTTATTAGTATGGTGTAGGGCCTCCTTTTGCGGCCAATACAGCATCAATTTGTCTTGGGAATGACATATACAAGTCCTGCACAGTGGTCAGAGGGATTTTAAGCAATTCTTCTAGCAGGATAGTGGCCAGGTCACAACGTGATGCTGGTGGAGGAAAACGTTTCCTGACTCGCTCCTCCAAAACACCCCAAAGTGGCTCAATAATATTTAGATCTGGTGACTGTGCAGGCCATGGGAGATGTTGAACTTCACTTTCATGTTCATCAAACCAATCTTTCACCAGTCTTGCTGTGTGTATTGGTGCATTGTCATCCTGATACACGGCACCGCCTTCAGGATACAATGTTTGAACCATTGGATGCACATGGTCCTCCAGAATGGTTCGGTAGACCTTGGCAGTGACGCGCCCATCTAGCACAAGTATTGGGCCAAGGGAATGCCATGATATGGCAGCCCAAACCATCACTGATCCACCCCCATGCTTCACTCTGGGCATGCAACAGTCTGGGTGGTACGCTTCTTTGGGGCTTCTCCACACCGTAACTCTCCCGGATGTGGGGAAAACAGTAAAGGTGGACTCATCAGAGAACAATACATGTTTCACATTGTCCGCAGCCCAAGATTTGTGCTCCTTGCACCATTGAAACCGACATTTGGCATTGGCACGAGTGACCAAAGGTTTGGCTATAGCAGCCCAGCCGTGTATATTGACCCTGTGGAGCTCCCGACGGACAGTTTTGGTGGAAACAGGAGAGTTGAGGTGCACATTTAATTCTACCGTGATTTGGGCAGCCGTGGTTTTATGTTTTTTGGATACAATCCAGGTTAGCACCCAAACATCCCTATCAGACAGCTTCCTCTTGCATCCACAGTTAATCCTGTTGGATGTGGTTCGTCCTTCTTGGTGGTATGCTGACATTACCCTGGATACCGTGGCTCTTGATACATCACAAAGACTTGCTGTCTTGGTCACAGATGCGCCAGCAAGACGTGCACCACAAATTTGTCCTCTTTTGAACTCTGGTATGTCACCCATAATGTTGTGTGCATTGCAATATTTTGAGCAAAACTGTGCTCTTACCCTGCTACTTGCTAATTGAACCTTCACACTCTGCTCTTACTGGTGCAATGTACAATTAATGAAGATTGGCCACCAGGCTGGTCCAATTTAGCCATGAAACCTCCCACACTAAAATGACAGGTGTTTCAGTTTCATTGTCCAACCCCTGTAAATTTGTTCTATGCAGTAAATGTAGACCACAGTAAATTGATGTTTGTGAGTAGGAATCTATCCATCTAGCTTCTTTCCCTCTTTCCCTCCCTCCCTTCCTCTTTCTCTAGTAGACCTTTTTGAGGAAACCAAATAAAACAAAATGCTACATCACAGCTGTCTAATTACTCCTTTGAATGCAGAGCTTCTCAGAATTTACAGGCAACACAGAAATAAAATGCAAGTGAGAAATTATTCAGCCAAAAGTGTCACCATAATAACTATCTCAGGTCCTATGAAATGGTGTATGTGACTGTGCATGTATATGTGTGTGTGTAATATATTTTACTTTAATAAATTTAGATGTGTTTATTGACTGTTTGTCTGAGTGCATCAAATAGGTTGGATTAGATGCCAGTGTGTGTTTACAGGATGTATTATTTGTTTGCCTCATATTATTGTTATAAGATTGTACACACATGCATGTGGCTGTGTGAAAATAACCCAGCATAACTAATGCATGCTGGCACAGGGGAAATCCATGCGGAGGTGATGGTGGCGGGGAGACGTGGTGGCTAGGGATGTAAAGCCACATTTACATCAATTTAAATGGGGTTGTAAAAATGCACATATTACTGCATATCTCTCTCTCTCTCTCTCTCTCTCTCTCTCTCTCTCTCTCACACACACACACACACACACACACACACACACACACAAACATAGATGTTACAGGTATTTGGGAGTACTACCACGCATGGAAAAAACTTTGATGCAGTGTTTTGTGCCTCTGGAGGGAGGCTGTACACAATATGACACTTGGGACAGTTTATTATGAGTGGGTCTGAAAAGTCTAAAATTAATAATAAAAATAATATTAATATAAAATACATATCGGTTTGTATGGAGCTGAAAAGAAGTGAGATTACCCAGTCTGTGTACTGTCTCTTGTTCCTCATCTCTGTTTGACTCCAGTGTCTTGAGAATACATGAAACACTTCTCAAATACCCATGTTCATCCAATTCCCTGACTGAACTGGAGTTAGACTGGATTCTGGGAATTGTAGGCAAGTTATGTAAATGAAAAAAAAAAGAATGCAGAAGGAAGAATGCATGAACTTAAAATATTCAGTATACCTCTAGTTTTGCTGGGTTTTTTTGTTTGTTTGTTTAATTGCTCACCTCAGACAGCACTTTTAGGAATTCTTTGCTGAATTTGCTGAAACTGGAGTGCAAAGGTCTTGACCGGGCACTGGAAGGTTCAAGGTCTTGCTGAAGGACACTTCACCACATGCAGTGGCCGAGTATCGAACTGTGATCAGTGGACAACTTTCTCTAATACCTGAGCCCAAAATCAGAAAGTTGTTTTGGGATGGCTGTTACAAAACAAAATAAATTAAATAATGACGGGTCAAAAAAATTACTCTATAAAATATCTTATTGGTACTCATGAAAATAGAACAGCATAAGCAGTTATACACAAATGCATAAAGTACACACACATACACACACTGTACAATGGCAGTCACTACAAAGGACTGACACACACACACACACACACACACACACACACACACAGAATGACTGTAGTCTATCCTCTTACTCATTCTAATGCCTTTTCTCCATTCATTACTCATTCTGCTGTCTGCTCAACTGTCTTCAGGCTGCTACCTCTTTCCAAACCTGATGTCAGAGCTCCCCTGAGCCTGTTTAAAGATGGACTTTTTATCTAGTATGCCCAATCAATGCTACTTTCAAGTGATTTGAAATAGGTTATGTAAGACACTCCAAACTGGCTGATGTTTTGGATGTGGGTGAAATTATACAGAACTGTAAAGAAGAGGCCTCTGTCTTTTTATTCTACAACTTGTGTATCATTTGCTATAAAGATAATGAGCACTGACACATACTTTTACATAATCACATAATAACAATTCTTCTAATTTGTAAATTTATTCAGGATGTCTTTTATAGCAACTTCAGAGGGTTTCATTTTTAAAAACTTCATTAGTTTGTTAATAATTCTTTAATAATTTTGTACCTGTAGAAAATGCAGAGTGGTGTATAAACACAGAGTGAAAAAGAGGTGAGTGAAGAAAACAAAGCAACCTAGGCCTATTGCAGCATAACTAAGGGAGGGTTCGGGATCACCTGATCCAGCTTTACCTGAACTATAAGCTTTATCAAAAGGGAAAGCTGTAAGCCTAATCTTGAAAGTAAAGAGGGTGTCTGTCTCCGAGATCCAAGCTGGGAGCTGGTTCCATGGAAGAGGGGCCTGAAAACTGAAGGCTCTTCCTCCCAGTCTACTTTTATATACCTTAGGAACCACAAGTAAGCCAGCAATCTGAGAGCAAAGTGCTCTATTGGAGTGATATGGTACTATAAGGTCTTTAAGATAGGAAACAAAAATCGAAACCCACTATTTTGATTTTCACAGTTTTCACTTTTCTGATAGAACACAATGCTGACTTGCTTCACACCGAATTGTTACATGTATGTTGCATGAGAAAAAATATAAAGTGGCCATTTACATGTGTAAATCAGTCTTATAACGCTATACTGCATAGTGCCAACATTTACTAACTCCCCTTTACCGTAATGGTATTAATAATAATAATAATAATAATAATAATAATAATAATAATAGTGATTGCCCATTATTTGTGTCCTGCTTTGTGCATGGTGGCTAAGTTTAGGTAATAAACAGACTACCTGAAAACTTCCATGACTGTGTGAGAAAATTGCTTGCAGTTTCAGCCTCATGACCAGAGCTCATCTTTTTTTAACTTAATAAATGCATAAACTGGTAAACTGTCCCTTCAGCCAGCCTTGTGCTTGTGCTGTCTTTTATATTTTGTTGTAAATTTCTTCTTCTCTTTGCTGTTTTCGTCATAAATGTAGATATGTTCTTAAATGTTGAACTGACTAAATTGCAAATGAACAAAACTCCAACCTTGTTTGAAATGTTCAAACTTGGCTTAACTCACTTTCTCTCACTTCCTTTCATTTTCTTAAATCTCCTCTACTCATACCCTTGTAGTCTTCTAATTTTCTTCTATTATCATTAAGAAATTAGAATATGCAAAACAGTGTGATGGCAGCAGAGTAGCTATGTGCCACAACTGCACACAGTAGGAATGTTATTCCTCATTGCCATGCTCTGGCTAATTAGCCTGATTTGATTGTTAATGCACTGCCAATTAGAGGTGGCAGGCCTCACTATATGGCTCCGCTTGACAGCTCTCATTTAGAGGTGAACGAACAGCTCGGGCGAGATGAGCTCTGGCTGAGAGCAGGCAGCCTGTTACATAGACTGTCTGAGTCAGTTATCACCTAGAGTGTTCCTATGCATGTGTGTGTTTGTGTAGTCTGATCAAATCTCTGTCTTTCTCTCTGTGGGGCATGTGCACTTGGGTCCTAATGTGTGTGTGTGTGATTTGTATTAGCCAGTCTATATGTTACTGGGTTTTTGCTCTTTTGTGTGCAATTTTGGTAGTGATCGTTTCACAATGCACTGTCTAAGTCTATTAGCTGCAAACACACAGATGGTAGGAGATGTTACAGATGCACAGCCTTCCTGAGTATGAAGTACTTCCTGTATATAAGGCACCGTTTTAGATGCTTTTTTTTCAATTTTTATTTCTTTTTCTAAACCATCAGCATCTTCCAATTTTGATTTTGAGTTCAAATATAAAAATGCATTGAGTGTGTTCGTGTATTTAATGCGATATGTAACAGCGCTATACTTTTAGATTACGATTTTATGGCAGAGTTTTTTAAAAAATGACTGTGGATCTGTAAAAATTCCACCCTTTGGTTCAATATTACTGTATATCATCCATCTGTGCATAGCTTCTGGGATTTATCTGGCTACTCCCTGAAATATGAAATATTGCACGCCACTTTGCACTGAAGACATCCTCTTCTGATTTGCATTGTGATTTGCTATACAAGTGATTTACAGCAACTGTCAGGAATTGGATTGCATGTCCTATTGAATCTGTTGTAGATATATAGTATCAGTCAAAAGTTTGGACATAAACCCTTTCGTATGAATGCGTATGTGTGTCCAAACTTTTGACTGGTACTGTAGTTATCAATAGACATGGTAAAACCACACACAAAAGTAGAAAACTGGTTTTCTGGTGAGCTGCCCAGCACTGTAATGATTAGTGAAATATTTTCAAATAATGTCAGCCTTACTTTGTTTTTTTTGAAAAAAAAAAGAATTGTTATTTTTTCCACGTAAACTGCACTGTAGCTATATTTCATACACTTTGAAATAGTATTAATAATACCCAAGCCAAAAACAAAATCTGTTTGCAAAGTGATAGAAAATGATCAAACATCAAAACTTTTTCGAACCATATTCAAAGAAACATACAGTTAACTCATCATAACTTTAAGTAATACTCAAGTTTGCCACCCCAGGAGACTGCATCTCATGTCCAATTTATTTTGCAGAATTTTTATTTGCTAATTATTAATCTGTTTGCATTTGCTTTTTACTTTCACTCTCACTTAGTGGTTAGGCGTAGACAACAATTACCTGGTTGGCTCAAGGCACCCCAAACTACTTGGTCAGGGTTATGAAAAGATTTAGTCTTTTCTTCACAACATTAATCCTGTGTTTAAATTGGACAACAAGGGGGGCTTTGCAAGTGAAGAGAGGGGAGTGTTTTACCCTGTGCATTATTTACATTTACATTTATTGACAATAAATAGTATCCAGACAAGCACAAACACCTTACCAAGGACCCATACCATAATAATAAAACATTTCCATAGTGTGAGCTTGGTATGTACAAGATGTAACAGGTTGCTTCAATGTGTTTGTGTATATGCATATTTTTTTTCACACCAGCTGTTTTGTGGAGAAAACAAAGGAAAAGATACACACCACTTCAACCTGTGATTCATGGTGCACAGAAGGCACCACATTTGCATTCTCTTGAGATGGCAGGAAATGGCTTATGGAAGCTTTCAGTGTCTATGTTATAATGCTGCCTACATGCATCCTAAAGCTTATGTTGCATGATCTCTTTACAGCGGCTAGATGCCATAATGTAAATATCTCATGGGAAAGAAGGAAGCCCGAAATAACTTTAGAACACATGCAAACAACTGCTGTGAAAGGTGAAAGCCATTTAGTGCACTCGATTCTCTGAATGTGATGGCTTTCTAGTAGTCTGGATTTTAATGTAAGCAAAGAGGTATTTTAGCACTTTTTTTTTCATGAGCTGCCCGTGATTATTTAGAGATTCACAAACTTTCAAAAATTGAAATGTGAACAATTTTGGTATTTAAATTTGCGATAAAATAAACATTGTTTTTGCTATCCATGGTTGCTGTAAGGAGGGACTTTCTACACTGTCATTACCCTTTGTTCTCTGTGTTTAAAAAAGATCCACCTCCTTTTTTGTAATATAGTAGTCTGCTGTTTTGAGGAATGGTGGCTATAAAAATATTTGGCAGATGCAGACATTTCATTTCCTTCTGATGAATATCTGAAACTCTTTCTTTTCATCTTTTTTAGATAACATCACCAAATGCACCCTAATCTCAAAATGCACATCTTGTTTTGTCCCTGGAAATATGTTCTATTGTAAAAGCCGTGTAGTGATGAACGATGGAAGTTAGAGAATGCCTGAAGATGCGGTTATATGCACTGCAGTAACCTCCATCTACACTAAATCGAATATCATCGTTTTAAATATACCATTTATTCACATGAATTATGGCAAAGACTGTTATGGCTTGCATAGCATGGTGGCAAAATCTCTGTGAATTACAGGTGGTGTATATATGAAGCTGTCTGTACCTGAATAAAACACAGCTAATCAGACATGACTCTGCTTGCAGCCTCACCTTCATTAGGATATGCATACAGAGCTTATAGTGAGCAGGTTAATTGTGTTCCTGGTCCTTCTTTCTCCTCATCATATGTATCAAAAGCCTGTGGATATGACATAAGGTATCCCAGAGAAAATAAGTTTGGGAATTCATTTAATTTTTATTTTCCTGCAGGGTGGACAACAGTCTGCACTGATTGGCATTAACTTGGATAGAGAACTTTGTGAAGGGACTTCACCAACTTAGTTATCAAGGAGGAACAACAGGGTGAAGATCTGGGGCTAGATCTAGGAATCTTTTGAAGTGTCTGCTTCTCTAAATCTTCCTGATACTGGCAAGAAAGATTACCAGATGGCTAGAAGTAATTATGGTCATTATCATTATTATAGTTATATGTGCCAAATTATTTTAACTGAATCATGATAAATTTTTTCTAAAGACATATTCCTCATTATAGAAAACTTTGTAATATCAGTAGAACCTCAGATATATTCAAGGCTTGAAATAATTGCTTTCTCTCTTTCCTTGCACTTAAGTTTTACCATATTGTAATATCATGGAGTAAAAAAAAAAACAGTTTTTCTAAGAAAGACAAGAGTGCCAAATTGAGAAAATAACTTATAACCCCAATAAGCAGAAGTAATGTAAAAAAACAAAACAAAACAAAAGCTACAATAAATATAATAAATTAAGGGCATCATGTAATAGTGGTGCAAAGTATTTCTCTCAAATGTGTTTGACAAATGGCTCAAGAGCTTTGGAGTTTAATTGTCTTAGGATTAATTTATTGTAACACAATGTGGTGAAACATGCTTGCAAGGCTGTAAGTAGGTGCTGTAAAAAGATGCTGCCGAAAGATAAGAAAAGTACCATCAACTAACTCCCTTATGTAAGCGCTGCAGGAAAAACAAAAATCATATTTCAAAGCATAAATGTTCATGAATTTTCCAGCCTATTCAATGTACTGAGAACTGATAAAGAAGTATTATATATTCAATTAAAGCCGCAAGCGGCGTTGAAGGCCCTCGCCGCCTGTGAGCCTCCGCGAACCACAAGCGAACCGCCTTTGAGCCCTGCAAATCCTCAGCGAGCTCCCTGCATGCCATGCAAACCTCCAGCGAGCCCACTGAGAGCCGCTTCCACTGCCAAGTGTAAAAACCCGACTTTGAGCTGTTAATCTATGTGTTTCCACAAGGTGGCGCTGTGACTGTCATTCAATAATGTCCTGTGGATGTCTTCAGGGGTGAGGCGTTATCACCCTTGTGAAGTTTGAAGCAGAACGGATGCATCGTTGGAATCCTGATTCCACTAGGTGGCGCTGCGACTGTCATTCAAAAATGTCATGTGCATGTGTGCACGGGTGGGTCCTTATCACACTTGTGAAGTTTGGTGCAGATTGAACAATGACTGTTTAAATTACAGCAACTTACTTGTTCCACTAGGGGCGCTAGAGGGGCATTCAATAATGTCCTATGGATGTGTTCAGGGGTGGGTCCTTATCACACTTGTGAAGTTTGAAGCAGATTGGATGCATCATTGGAATCCTGTTTCCACTAGGTGGCGCTGCGACTGTCAGTCAATAATGTGATATGGATGTGTGCAGGGGTGGGTCCTTATCATGCTTGTGAAGTTTGGTGCAGATTGAACAATGACTGTTTAAATTAGAGCATGTTACTTGTTCCACTAGGTGGCGCTGCGACTGTCATTCAATAATGTCATATGGATGTGTGCAGGGGTGGGTCATTATCACACTTGTGAAGTTTGAGGGCAATCGGACAAAGTATATGGGATTGAGAGGCAAACGAAATGTCATGGCGAAGGATCGCAGCTCGCCATGGCCCCAGGGCCACGCCCCTCTGCAAAGGAACATCATCATGGGCCTTAGTGGGAATGTTTGTGATCAATGTACAGCTCAAAACACCTGAAAAAAGTGTGTCACACAGAAATGTTAGGTTTTCCATTGAAAACCAATGGGGAATTGGGGGTGTGGTCACGGGGGCGGCGTGCAAAATGAGGCATGGGTATCATTGACTTTTTTGATCAGGGTCATATACAGAATGTGGAAACCAAATTTCATAACTCTACGAGTAACTAAAATTTTGAAGCTCCATGCAAAATTTATTTTGATTATGTAGGGGGCGCTATTGCAGGAATTGCCATTGTTTCTCCATTTATGGATTCATTGTGGGACCCTTCATAAGTTATTAAAGTTTGGTAGAAATCTGGCAAAGCATGCACGAGTGATGACAGAAAAGGTGAGTGTAATTTAGGCCAAAACGAAGGCCAAGTTCAGCGCCCCCTAACGACCAAACCATTGATTTTCGATGAAAACCCTGAATAACTTTTGATGGCCTACTGGTCTAGATTATGCTGAGCGATTTTGGTGTCTGTAGGTGTAACGCCCTAAGAGGAGATGTTTCAAATACGAGGTGTGCATCATCGCCAAATTGGCAGAGGGCAAAGTTCAGGCCACGGTGGCTGACTTCCTGTTTGCTGTGTGGGGGTGCTCCAAGAGGATTTTTTGCTTGTCCTGACATGATCTATGTGTGACGCCAATTTCGTGGTTCTACGACAAAGTTGATCGTGGCCTCTCCCATAGAGGGCCGAAAAATGAATTTTCCGGGGGGCGCCGTGGAGCCCCCTTTTAGAGTTGGTTCTTGATGACATTAAAAAAATCAATTTTTCGCCAGACCTGACCTCTGTAGCGAAAATGGTGAGTTTTCGTATATGTTCAGGGGGTCAAATTTGAGGGGAAAGACGGAGAAAGAAAAAGAATAATAATAATAATAATAATTAAAGCCGCAAGCGGCGTTGAAGGCCCTCGCCGCCTGTCAGCCTCCGCGAACCACAAGCGAACCGACTTTGAGCCCTGCAAATCCTCAGCGAGCTCCCTGCGTGCCATGCAAACCTCCAGCGAGCCCACTGAGAGCCGCTTCCACTGCCAAGTGTAAAAACCCGATTTTGAGCAGTTAATCTATGTGATTCCACAAGGTGGCGCTCTGACTGTCATTCAATAATGTCCTGTGGATGACTTCAGGGGTGGGTCATTATCACACTTGTGAAGTTTGGTGCAGATTGGATGCGTCATTGGAATCCTGTTTCCACTAGGTGGCGCTGTGACTGTCAGTCAATAATGTCATATGGATGTGTGCAGGGGTGGGTCCTTATCACACTTGTGAAGTTTGGTGCAGATTCGACAATCAGTGTTTGAATTACAACAACTTACTTGTTCCACTAGGGGCGCTAGACTGGCATTCAATAATGTCATATGGATGTCTTCAGGGGTGAGGCCTTATCACCCTTGTGAAGTTTGAAGCAGAACGGATGCATCTATGGAATCCTGATTCCACTAGGTGGCGCTGCGACTGTCATTCAAAAATGTCATGTGGATGGGTGCACGGGTGGGTCCTTATCACACTTGTGAAGTTTGGTGCAGATTGACTAATGACTGTTTAAATTACAGCACCTTCCTTTTTCCACTAGGGGCACTAGAGGGGCATTCAATAATGTCCTATGGATGTGTTCAGGGGTGGGTCCTTATCACACTTGTGAAGTTTGAAGCAGATTGGATGCATCATTGGAATCCTGTTTCCACTAGGTGGCGCTGCGACTGTCAGTCAATAATGTGATATGGATGTGTGCAGGGGTGGGTCCTTATCACGCTTGTGAAGTTTGGTGCAGATTGAACAATGACTGTTTAAATTAGAGCATGTTACTTGTTCCACTAGGTGGCGCTGCGACTGTCATTCAATAATGTCATATGGATGTGTGCAGGGGTGGGTCATTATCACACTTGTGAAGTTTGAGGGCAATCGGACAAAGTATATGGGATTGAGAGGTAAACGAAATGTCATGGCGAAGGATCGAAGCTCGCCATGGCCCCAGGGCCACGCCCCTCTGCAAGGGAACATCATCATGGGCCTTAGTGGGAATGTTTGTGATCAATGTACAGCTCAAAACACCTGAAAAAAGTGTGTCACACAGAAATGTTAGGTTTTCCATTGAAAACCAATGGGGAATTGGGGGTGTGGTCACGGGGGCGGCGTGCAAAATGAGGCATGGGTCTGATTGACTTTTTTGATCAGGGTCATATACAGAATGTGGAAACCAAATTTCATAACTCTACGAGTAACTAAAACTTTGAAGCTCCATGCAAATTTTATTTTGATTATGTAGGGGGCGCTATTGCAGGAATTGCCATTGTTTCTCCATTTATGGATTCATGGTGGGACCCTACATAAGTTATTAAAGTTTGGTAGAAATCTGGCAAAGTATGCACGAGTGATGACAGAAAAGGTGAGTGTAATTTAGGCCAAAACGAAGGCCAAGTTCAGCGCCCCCTAACGACCAAACCATTGATTTTTTCATAAAACCCTGAATAACTTTTGATGGCCTACTGGTCTAGATTATGCTGAGCGATTTTGGTGTCTGTAGGTGTAACGCCCAAAGAGGAGATGTTTCAAATACGAGGTGTGCATCATCGCCAAATTGGCAGAGGGCAAAGTTCAGGCCACGGTGGCTGACTTCCTATTTGCTGTGTGGGGGTGCTCCAAGAGGATTTTTTGCTTGTCCTGACATGATCTATGTGTGACGCCAATTTCGTGGTTCTACGACAAAGTTGATCGTGGCCTCTCCCATAGAGGGCCGAAAAATGAATTTTCCGGGGGGCGCCGTGGAGCCCCCTTTTAGAGTTGGTTCTTGATGACATTAAAAAAATCAATTTTTCGCCAGACCTGACCTCTGTAGCGAAAATGGTGAGTTTTCGTATATGTTCAGGGGGTCAAATTTGAGGGGATAGACGGAGAAAGAAAAAGAAGAAGAAGAAAAATAATAATGACAAATTCTAACGATTCCAATAATGCGCTTTTCCAGTGACCCGCATATATACATTTTCGGAAACGTCTCGACATGACGCACGTCCCTATGAGGTCCGGGGCCACTTACGACCGCGTCACATGTGACTCCGCCCATTTTTGCTCATTCGCCCCTTGCGATTACAATAGGCTCCTCGCCGACCCTTCGGTTGGCTCGGGCCTAATAATAATGACAAATTCTAACGATTCCAATAATGCGCTTTTCCAGTGACCCGCATATATACATTTTCGGAAACGTCTCGACATGATGCACGTCCCTATGAGGTCCGGGGCCACTTTAGACCGCGTCACATGTGACTCCGCCCATTTTTGCTCATTCGCCCCTTGCGATTACAATAGGCTCCTCGCCGACCCTTCGGTTGGCTCGGGCCTAATAAATACTATTTACAGTCACTTTAAAATGCATGTAGTTGTGGTTCCAATTGTAGCTGACAACTGACATTTTACTTTTTGTCTCTCATTCCTACCTTACCTTTACCATCACCTTGGAAACAGAAAAAGACTAACACGTAGCCTTTCTATCAACAGCTCTTTCTTTGATGGCAATTTTCTCATTTCTCCAATTTTCCTTTTTTAATTAGAAGATTCAAAATTAGTGTCTCTTAGGTTTATATTTTAGGCTAAGGGCTGCTGCTCTGTTGACGTTTTCATTTGCACACTTCAAATAAAATTTCATAAAAACATTACAGAGCATTTTCAAAACTGTATATTTTTATAAGATAGGAATGATCTTTATCACCTCATTCCCATGTGCAGAGGTGCAGTGTTGCAATATTTAGACTAGAATAACATTAAAACCTGCAAAACCAAAGTAATTGCACAGAGGTTTTCGGTGCTGCACCGCACCGTATAGCTATTTGTGGCTAATATCACTTAGAAGTTGCCAGCAACCACCAGCAGCCACTTTTCCATAGTGACCGATGGTTGCCAGGGAGTCACCTTGGTTGGTGTGACGTTCATACATGAACAGTAAGACTGCATCAAAGGAACAAGAACTGAGGATTGAGGTTAAATATCTTTTTTTTTCTCTAATCAATTTACTGATTACGTTATGCAGAACCCCAAGCTATTGCGCATGTTGCAATGTTTTAGTCTCTGTGCAGGCAAGAAACTTGTTAACCTCACTGTAATATTTTTAAGAGTTTGTGAATAATCTTTTGATGTTTACCAAGAGATCGCCTCCCTACGCAGTCCTGAGAAGACAAATTGGTTTTCTGCACAATATTTATCTGCAACTATTAACTTTAAAAGTATTGGTGGCATTTTTTTTTATTGTGCTTTGCTAAATATTAAACTATTCATTTAAGAAAGTGTAGATCACAATTTGGCCTAAGAGTAAAAGGATGATGCCTATAACAATATAGAACCCCAGGCACTCAGCCAAAAGCAGCGTTGTATTAAATATTTAATATACATTCAAATTGTTGCGCATCATTTTCTTTATTACAAACAGGACTTGCAGTGCCAACAGTTTTAAGGATATTGAGTTTGCATTCGTTCATTATTTTTCAGCTTCATTAATAAATTAATATATCAGTCTGAAAAGAAAGCTTTGAAAATGAAAATGATTAGTAGGATTTCAGCTTAGCAGCAAAAATGTTACTGAGCTTTTTTTTCCCACCCTGAGGAGTATTGTGATGATAACACATAAAGTATCCCTGGATTGTTTAACAAAAAAACAAACAACAAAACCCAAACAAATAAAGAATGACCTGACTTTAATAAACCCACAGTGGGGAATATGACCGTAAAATACGACAATAATTGCCTGTCCTGCATACCAACTGTGGCTCGTGTGTGTATATCTGTGTGTATCCGTGTGTGCCACTTGGTGGCCAGGAGCATTAGTCAGGCTTGTGTGTACACCTCAGACTAAATTTTGGGTTTGTTCTGCTTGGAGTGGAATCTTTGTTTAACAGACTGTTTGGAGAGGCACTCTAAGAAAGATGAGAAAGAAACTAACACAGAGAGATAAAGAAAGGCTGAGGGAAAGAGAGAGTTTAAGAAATATACAAGAGGGGTAGTGTAACTGGCGTCTAATGAGAGTGAGTCAGGGAAGATTCAGTGTGCCACGCAGTGGGGGTGGGGGTGGGGGGGGCAGCCTGGAGAGATGGAGCATGTTGAACAACAGGGGGCCAGAAATAATTAGCTGACACTGGTGGTTGAATGAAACCGTCTCCTCTGTTCCTCTCACTGAGAGACAAGCACAAGGGAAGTTATCATAACACATGTTTACCACTGTGGCTAGAGGCCCTGTGCAAGAAACTACACAGACACCATCAGGACACCGCTAATTGTCATTTAGGCTAACATTTACCAACATGAGTTCAAATCCCCGTTCGATGCAACAGCAGGAGGACAGCATTGACAGTAGCAGTGAGACCTGAGGGAGCAGGAAGGGGAGAGCCAGCAAGATCAGATTCGGTTGTAATCACAGTAAGTGATAAAAGAATTTGACCTCAAGCGAGTGAAGCTGTGCATGCCAATTACCCCACTTGGAGAGATCAAGGCAGGTGGGCAAAACAGTGAAGATATTCTTTTGAAGTAAGTGTGCATATTCATTTTTATAAAACCCTAAATCTTGCTTCTTAACATGGCCAATGAAAGCAAAGCCAAAACAGAGGCCTAAACAAACACACATGGAAAAAAAAAAAAGCTTCTAAAAAGGATAACTTATTCAGAAAGATTTATTTCATTGGCTTGTGTACAACTGTTTTTATGGAGCCATGTATCAAAAGCTGTTCTTTAGTTTTCCTTTCCCCTCGTATAAATTCAAAATACAATCAGCTAAATGTTGCTCCTTTGTCCAGGGAAGCACAGAATCCCTTTGTGCTGCAAAACACAAGACATGTAAGAATTTTCTGTGCATAATGAAAGAAAACACCACAGAAAAACAAGTCATTCTAATAGTTAACCAAACATAGAGAGAGAGTAGAGCATTGGGAATTGAGAAAGTCTGGTGATGTAGTAGGCTCTGAATGATTTGGAGACTTTAGAGAACATAAAATAAGTTCACTTTTTGTGTTTCTGTTACCTTTGTGGACATGTGCACACAACTGTAAGTATGAAAAGGTCATACTTTTTTTGGTCTGGTCAGACCAAAGTATAGGTGTATATTATAGACTGTATAGAGGGCATTTCTTTTTCCTTGATAATACTCAGTAATAAGCTGAGTGGTGTCGGATCTGTGAGCTACCTCGGCCATTATGCTGCACGTGAGGATAAAAAGAGATGGCACGTGGCTATGATGGCAGTCATATGTGTCTGAAGGAATGGGAAAAGCAGCAGTATGACTGCCATATGTTCTGATGGTGAGGCATGACCGCTTTCCAATTTTCAGCTTTGAGTAGCTGACACAGTACATTGCTTCTACTGCACTAATAGTGATATTAAAACTGTAGGTAAGATATTCCCTGAATGGATGACTTCTGTATGGTGAGATACATATGGTGGGATTAAATCAAAATTCAAACTGAATATAGACTCCCAAAACCTTTTCAAGACCGAAAAATGTGCCACTTACTTCAGAAGAAGACACAGTAGCTGTAAATAAGCTTCAGTCTATAATATAAAAATCTGTAGCAAGGTGTGTGTTTATCACAGCTGGAACCAATCCCTGTCATTTCAGACTTGCAGTTATCTACAGAGGAATTTGAATGTGCTCTGCCAGATGAAATAATGATCAGCCTGTGATATTTTAAACATCCTTATTTTAGAGGGTGACAAACAGGATGCCATGACAATTTATAAGTGAGAGAGCTTTAAACTGAGTGTAAATAGCACTTTTCTAAAATAAAGTCATCCCTGTCCAATGAATAAGTGAGCGGATTTTAGGTTTCAGCACTAAGAGCATCAAAATACACAAACCAAGAGGGTTAAAGAAGCCAGTTCATGCCAGTGACTGATACCCTCACGAGTGCACACACATGCCTGTAACCACAAAAGAGTGAAGTTTGTTGCACTTGTACTGTACATTTAATGCCATATTTATGCAGATAAGAAAGTCTGCATATATTGAGACGTTGGGAATTTAAGTCTTAGCTTTTTTGGTTCAATTCATGAGTTTAATTTATGAGTACCAAATATCCTGCAATATGTGAAGTATTTACATTCTGTTAGTACTTATAATGAGGACATGATCTGATAGTGAACAAAAGAGAAATATATCAGAAGCATGAGTTGACAGACAAAATAAAAATAAAAAGGTTTGTGCCATTAACCTGGATTGGTACAAGTTATAATTACTACTTCCTTTCGTGTGTGTGTGTGTTTTCTGAGAATGAAACAGACCAAAAACAAACAAAAAATTATGTGTTAAATTCTGAGCTTTAGAGTTGCTGGTGAGCATTTTTTTTAAAAACCTTTGGTCCGCACCTATTTCCTGTTGTATCAAGTCTTCAGCCTGGCTAATTCAATCACTTATTGGCTGTAGCCTCATATTCAGACTTTCATTAGTTGTGCCTTCCTCAAATCTTGATCTTTTTCAAAGACACAATGAGGGCGGCTTTTTCAGTGTAACTTTTTTGTAGAATCATAAACATCCTATATATTTAGCACACAGATGATTACACTGAAAAAAAAAGAAACCTGTTTAATGAAGCAATTTTCAAGCTGCTACTTTTCTGACTATCCAAAATGTTGTCAATATTTTTGAAAGATGCTACAGAAATCGCTTCACATAGAGGCTTTAAATATTGATTTTGCTTTCTTTTTTTTTCTTTTTTTTTGCTGCACTTAAGACTACACTAGGACTCTCTCATCTTGCATACCACAGCAGGTAATCATACTGGCTTGACCTCCCTTTACATTCTGTTCTCTTAAATAGCAGTAAGATAAAATGGACTAAGAGCTGATATCCATCAGGGAATGGGACCCACAGTGACTTTACTAGACACTGTGGGATCATTAGGGCCTTTAGACTTGATGGGATATTGTGTTTTTATGAGCTCTGTGCAGTAATCCATTAATAGGTCTGACACACCATTAGGCTTTATTGATGTCCAATGCGTGGGCTCACATGAAAACACCATTATTTGTCATGATCAAAGTTTAACGCTGACACACAGTGATTTAATGACGCTACAGGCTGCTGAGACCCCTGTCTTTAACCTTCAAGGGCATCCAGGTTGATGAGATATACAAGTTGTACAGTGCGCTTACATCTACCAGCTGCTATCATGGATTATTTGATTTTTATATACAACAGTTTTTTTGGTCTTCTTTAAGTGTGGCACTGAAAGTAAATTCGTAATTGGACTGAACAACAAAGATACGTCTCTTGTAGTGAGCAGAGGTAAAATGTAGTTCTTAAACTTTACAAAGCAGCACTTTTCTTACTGTCCCTACATTACAGGAGAAATAATTAACTTCAGGTTTCTCATTGCAGAAGCCTCATTTATTAAAATGAGCGTACATCTCTTATTTGTTTAGGGTTTTTGTAATGCTGAGTTAATGCATTTTTTACAACTGTGCAGTATTCCTGCAGAACAACTTGCTTGTGCAGACTTTCTTCACTGCCCTCTAGGGAAATCGAATATGTATTTGCATTATCTTAGGATTCTCTTAGGAACAGGGTTGCAACATTAATAATTTCTTAAAACATAAAAGAGGAAATGTGGCCTTTTTTTTTGATGGATCTCAAGTACTTCTGCCAGATAAGCATTTGGATGAGTTCAGAAGTGTGTTTGCTAGAAAAGGTTGAAGAAAGGTAATGTATTTGTAGTGAAGACATTGTGATGGGTAATTGAGCCAAATAAGAAACACAAGACATTTATTCTAGGCATTTTTGATTACTAATACAATAAAACTCTTCTTTTACTCATCTGAAGTGATCCATTCAAGAATTTGCTTGTGATCCATTTTGAATTCGCTTACAGGAACTGCAGGGGTCAAAATAACTGCAATATACCACCTGTTCCTAAAAAAAATGTGCAAATTTGATGCATCTTCACCCTGAAGTCTGTTATTGCGTCCAAAACAATCATTAATGTGCTTTTCTTTTTTCTCTGTGAGACAGCATATGACAACAACTTGTTAAAATGCAACATGACTCTTGGTAAATATCATTTGAGAGGTTGGGGTTTTTAAGTTAGTTAGAAAAAATGTGGAAGCTAAAAGTGGAAATTAGATATTACCCTGACACCACAGGGGTCAGGTTCAGTCTTTGCATTTCAGTCCTATGATTGGCTTGTCTGTACTCAACAATGCAAGATTCTGCTCAATTTACAAAAGGCCGAGGCAAAGGAAGCAGACTGCCTGCCTCCCGAAGCCTTCCCTGTTCTTAGTCTAAGAACAAATTTAGAACTGCTTCAGATCACATGTATAAATTATGAAGGAGTGGATGTCTTACAAAATTAAAAAAAAAATCTTTCAACTGAATACTTAATTATTCTTATTGTAAAGAATGCAGAATATTGAATGAAATCTTTAAGGCTTCGCTTACTTTAAATAACCCCCTAACCGAATATACAAAGGCCAAACAAAACAGAGGGTATTCGAAGTTCCACACACTTCATATGCAGTAGCGATCATAGGTAATCTAAAAAAAAAAATTACATCCTTGCTGGGTGACATCACGTAAACTGTTTCTTGGCAAAATCACCCTTATGATTTATTTCTTCCTTCTTTTTTTTTCAATAAGTGCAGTGAGTTTATTATCTTGGACTGACAGATCAGGCAACCCTGCTCCTCCACCTGCTTCCTTTTATTATCTTTTGGGTCTGCATTCAAACATTTTTCTTTTGTTAGTTTTTTTTAAAACTTGAACAACAAATATATTGCAGCCTTGCTTTTCTTTCTTTTTTTTTCTTTTTTTATTTCTTATTAAACCATCATCCTGCCCCAGAGAGGTTTGCCTTTTAGGGATTCTTCCTTGAACACTATTGCCTCATTTTCTTCAGAAACCTTCCTGATTTTATTTTTTATTTTTCATTTACTGGTGCAGGCTTCTCTGTTGCAAAACTTTCTCCATGACACCTGTTTGTTATAATGTTTTCCCTTATATAGAAAACATTTAAAGAGACATGTAGATTGCAAGTAGCAAGCATGACTTTGTCAGTTTAAAATGATTATGATTCACTAACATTGGCACAAAATTGATTGGTGTGCACATATCACGATTCTGATAGTAGTTTTGCATGTGCACTTATTTTCTTGATCATTTCATAGCAAATATTAGTGATTGAACTCTGTTAGTGAGACCAGGAAAGCTTTACTTTAACTACATCATATCTTATTTGAAGCTCACAGATGCTAACGGCAGTAACTAATGAAAATGTATTTAACTTATATAAATGGAATAGCACAAACATGCATCATCAGTTAATTTTATCTAACCCTGGACTGTCATATTTTGCTATTACCATGACATCCTGGGATTCTGTAAGGCACAGTTGAATAAATGATGAGCCAAAACCTTTCAAGACCAGTTGTCCGCTGCTTTTGCAAGGAACATAAAGTAGGATACCCAGTAACCACCCCTCAGCTCTCTTCTGCAGAAGTAAGATGTGGTTAGCAGCTTTCCCATATCACTGTAGCAGGTGGCAGCTACCTGTCAGTTTACTCTCCCTGAGCAGCAGCCTGTAGACAGGAATCGATCAACTCTCCATCTCCATAGGCTCAATCTCTGTTCCTCATTGTTGCTGTTTACATTTTTTTCTTTTTTTTGGTGTGTGTGTGTGTCCACGGAGTTGGAATAAGCATACGCTTACTTGGGCATCAGCCCATACAGTCAAATCAAAAAGTGTGACAGCTCACAACAAGTGCATGATCGTACTAACAATTGGCATGTGAGTGCAACAATATTGCGCTTCTGTTAGAGTAGGTTGTTTATCTTCTGTTACATCTGTCATTTGTGGCCTTTCTCCTTTCAAAATGGTCTGTGAGGATTCTGCCATCAATCTCCGTTCCCTCAGTCTCTTTGACATTGACAATTGTGTCAGGTTGTACTATTGCTTAACATTTTTTTTCCAAATCTGTCCTGTTTCTTTCTTTGTAACAATGCTAAAATGATGTGTCCACAAGGACAAATAAAAGACAGATAAACTAGTTTTATGTTATTTATTATGAATGACAGGTCATATTTTGCATATATCACCTGCTCTGTTTAATCAATCACTTGAATTCAGGCAATATGTCTTTCCTATATGATTTTCTTTCTCCTTATATTGCTCCTGATTTAATCTATTTTGTCACATAAAAATATAATCATAAAGAAGAGGCTTGATATCAATCACCTGTCTGCAGTTATGCCAGGTTGCTAAGGGCATCCAAATGACACTGATGCATGCTGGGACTTGTATGCTCTGTGGTTGCTCTGTGTGGTTAAGCCCTGTTGGGCAGGGTTAACTTCCAGACACCCCGATGATGAATGACAGTTATCTATTTTTAACGGCTTGATATAGATCCATCAGCTTCCTCTGGAGAGTCCTCCTCAGCATCACTCTCACCTTTGGAGGAGATTTTCCAGGTCGCCAAGCCAAGGTGAAAAACAAAACAATGCACATGACTGCTCAGATGCAACAGAGAAAATACAGACTCGCACAAACACATGCTTGTGGACGAATTGTGTCATACACAGCTCTACCTCTTTTCTAGTGGACATATGGAAATGTCAGCGCCTCCCATGAGATGTTCGCTAATGTCAGGACATGTGGCTGGCATGGACCTGGGCCACACGTACACTCTGTCCAGCTGTGTTGGGGACTGCTGGCCAGTCCTGTACCCCCCCTTGTGTACCTCCCTCTGCCTCCACCCCCAGGAGGGAAACTAATTGTGAGTGTTATTGATTGCCACAGCAGATCTTTGCTGTCCAGCGGGTAAATAAGATGGATGGAGTTGTCAGGTTGTCATCAGGCAAGGTTTTCTGACAGCATGCCTCAGGGCGTGTACAACACAGCCCAGGTTAACTGAGGCATACACAGAGCAGTGAGGCAGTGCAGTGCTGCAGCTTTGACTTTGGATAGAAATATAGGGAGTGAAGTCTGTCCTATTTTATTAGACAGCACAGAAATATTTCACAAATTGTGATTCAAAAACTATTTGCTATTGAGGACAGTTGTGACTGAAGGAATCAGTTCAAACTGCAAAATGGAAAAAATGCTAAATTTACTCTTGTGGTATTTGTGCAGGTATTTCATTTATTTCTATAATTTTAATGCAATCGTTTATGATAGTCTGCCTTTTAAACATGTCATTTTTAAATGAAGTGCCAAAAACATCCAAAAACGTACTGTTTTTTTCCCCTAAAGACAAGAACAATGGATCTGTTATTTTAGAGTCCATTTTACAACATTTGTGGGTTCTTTAATGACCTCAAATGCTCAAGGATGGTTCAAAAATGGCATTTTAAAATTTTGTTGTCAATAACAGGGAAGAGATATGTCAAAATCATTCCAGTAAAAAAAATGTTGACAGCATAGTAGAGTTAGCTCACAGTGAGGTTTCATAGACTTCAAAGGGTCTCTGAAGTCTATGAAATCTTTATCCTGTGAACTTTCTTTCTTGCTTGCCTACTTTCTTGATAATTGTCTGTCTTTGGGGAAAATAAATGCAAAAACAAACTGAAGTATTTAACTGTCCACATATGCACCTTCAGTGACTCCCTGAATCCCTGCCTTTGATTCTACTCTTGGTTACATAAACCCTAAATGTTTGACATTACTCAGTCTGTATTCACAGATTTAATGATCAATGCTGGGGGTGGTGGTGGTGGTGGGGTCATACACAGGTAAGCATCCCAGGCACCAAACAAAGAGACAAAGAGGCATGCAACAAGCAACAAAAACAGTCAAAAACTCCCAAAATGCACAGCCAGGAATTCATACTGTATCACTAATGAATGAATCATAAGTACCGTGACTATGCCTCACCATCTAATACATTTTTGTGCGTCATTGTAGCAAAGTATAATTGGCTTAATTATGCACTTCAGAGTGAAAACCATCAACAAATGTTTCACAGAGCTACATGTACTAACACCATGTATACTTTATTAGCCCATGCACAAATCACCACCATATTACTGATCGTACGCCAACAGAATAATGTTATACCCTTTGCATGTGTATAGGCCTTTTAGTAGTATATTAGGATTCATAAGACCCTTCCTAAAGCAAAAGGAACTGAATATGAAACAGCGAAGGCAGTATTCTTGTGCCTCTCTGCTCACCAGACTTTCCAGATTGTGTGCAAAGTAAACAGTGCTCTCGGCGAGGATTGCCTCTAAATGCTGTTGAGGATTTGAGTGATTATACGGGAAATGAATATAGAGGAAGCAGAGATGCCTTAGTTGACCCTCTCATAATGCAAGCATCCCCTCACCACAAGGCAGTCTTTCTGATGTTTTTAAGCCATTTTGAGGATAATTTTCATTTTGAGTAATGAGGCAAGGTGGGCAGGTGGGGGGTGGGGAAGAGTGGTAGTAGCTCTGAAGAATGCTCTAGGGTCAAATCCACTGGCCAGCCAGAGCTGTCCCATGTGGAGCCTGAAAGCTGCCCCTGTGCCCACCTGAGCTGCCCTCAGGCATCTTCCCACCCCCTGCTCACTCACCCATAATCCAAAGTCGTGCTTATTAGGCTAATTGGTGATTCTAAATTGGCTGTAGGTGTGAATGCGAGTATGAATGGTTTTCTGTTCTCTCTGTTTGCCCTGTAATGGACCACCAACCTGTCCTGGGTATACCCTTTCATTCACTCCATGATAGTTGGGATAAGCTCCAGCCTGACTGTGACCCTGCACTGGGTAAGTGCTAAAGAAAATGGATGGCTAGATAGAGGTTAGGTGGATTCCACATATAGCATAACTCAATCAAAAGGCACAACAATTAGTGTGTGGGCTTGTGTTGAGAGGCACATCCAAACTTTTCTATTTTATGACTCATATACTGGTAGTAGAGAGAATTGAACAATATTTTTTTCTGTCAAACTGTACACCTGCCATTTCTCTCAGCTTCAAGTTGTCATGAAATTTTATTATTGTCTGTCAGTCAGTCACTCTCCAACTGCCTGATCACATTGCTTATATCTCCAGTGAACCTCACTTGGTGTGCAACTTTATTTTTCATGTCATATCATGTACAATATTAAGCCTCATTCATATGTTGTTGCATGCCTGCCAGCCTTTGGTGAACATATTTGTTTGCTGGGTATTTACTGACAAGGTAAACTGATAGTCAAAAGCCTACAACATTTTTAGAATACTACTAGCTGGTATTTACCATGTTATAATACTAAAATAGTTTCCTCCTTTGGATCTTTCATTACATATTTGTCTGAATGCCATGAAAGCAGTGTTGTTGGTCTTGTTTGTGGGTGGTGGCATGGTGGTGTGGTGTGGTGGTGTGTAGGGCTTGACTCTACCCACTGATTGGGGCCTTTCTGTGTGGAGATTGCACTCCTGCTTCCTCCCATAGTCTAAAGACACACTTGTTAGGTTAATTGGTGATGCTGTTTTTCTTTTCTTTTCTTTTCTTTCTCTTTTTTTTTTAAAAATAAAGCCAAACCAGACTTCCTTAAGTAGGATGGATGGCAGAAGTTTGTTGCTCTTTTAAACAGGACTGTTAGCTCTCAACATCCAAAATTGCTGTAACTAGTACATCTGGGCCCCAGTGCCAAACAACACTTTCTGTATATCTTGTTAATCCCAGCAACTTCTGACAAAACATAGGTATTTGGCACCCAATAATGAAAATGTGTTTAGATAACACAGATGTTTATACTGGTTTTTGATATAAACTGACACGTCCTTGGATAACTGCATTTTGGAAGCTTCGTGTACAGTATAATAGGCCTTGTTGTTTGTTACCCCCTTAGAAACATGAAATGTGTGATGGCATCACAGTGATGCATCATCAATTCACTTGTGTGTTTAAATTCTGGTGAATACTGTTGGTCCTGGCTGAAGGCATTTTGAGTCACAGTAGCTCAGTGATCATTGTTAATAGAAAGGCTGGGAGACAGCAGGCATTTGTGTCACACCAGATGAGAAGCGGCTGTAGATGTTCTTCATCTTGAAAATGTTACATGGGAAAAGGTATTTACATGTTCTCTTCCACCAGCTCCTTTTTGCCTTCTCGAGGGCCACACATTTCCTTGCTCTGCACGACAGCGTCTCATTTGCAGCAGAATGTCTCATTCTGCCTCAACTATCATTGGTGGTGTGACAAAAGAATTGAAAGTCAACAGATTATGTTTACTTCCAGAACAGAGCTTATCAAAGCGTCATTAGGCCGCTGTGATGCTCCCTTTTTATATTTGCGACTAATGATCCGTGTAATATCTGCCCCCCACCCGTCACCCCCTACCCCGGATGTGCTGTTTTCCATCAAGGCAAGGCTATTTGGAATACTGTGTGGAGCGTAAGTGTGTGTGAGTGTGTGTGATATATTTTTCAAATGATATGAATGACCCTTTGAAAGAACTACACAATTTGGGACACAAGGACACCATTTTTCAAGCTCAGACGGCACCAAAATCCTTATATAGTTTTGCATACAGTTTTCAACATCTACCCTCTGTTTATACCTACTGTTAACATATGATCTGTACCTAGATAATGATTAATAATTACACTGCCTTTAATTTTAAGTTTAGGTGCCCCAAATAAAAAATCAGTGATTAGATTAAAAAGTTGTTTAAACCTCTGGAGGTTTGTAACTTTTCAATTTGCTACAGTAATGCTGGATATGGAAACAAAAATCTTTTACTGGCTACTCTTCACAGCTAATCGCTTTGGTGGTGATTTATTAAAAAAGGTGCTAGAAAAGGCAGCAAAACATTCATTTACAGATTTATTGCAGACTCAGTATGTTATAGTATATTATATTCTTGTATGTTTTTATACAAGTTTTAAAAGGGATTATTTTATATCTTACAGAAAAAAAATCCACCTGACACTTTTTCCTACACAAATGACACAAAGAAAGAAATGAACAGAGGTGCCAGTCAGTCATTATGACAAAAATATTACATAACATTTTTCTGTCTTATACTTTGGATCTTGAGTAAGATTTGACCTCCTATCTAAATTCTCCTTGACACACTTCCACGCTCTGTATCAACACAGGCTGCTCCTGTGACAGGACCAGCTGGCCCACGTGAGATGCTGCGTGCTGGGCTCATGTATGTGTGGAGAGGTGGAGTTAACATGATGGCAGGCTGTACATATGGCAGAGATCAAACAATTAACCTGGTAGTGATTGGCCCTGCCATTAGGGTGCAGTAATTAGAGCTAAGTGGCCCTGTGACCAGACTGGAGTAACAGGAGAACTTGCTGCAGGGAAAAGTCAGACTCTCAACGTCTGTGAAAGTCTGTGTGACCTCTGACTTCATGCTTCTGGACACACTTTTGTTACATGCTGGAAATTTCATGTTTTATTCATGTTTGTAAGATCAATGCACAGTTTTTCTTACTGGAGTCATATGAATCGACTATACAGATACATTGTATGAAAAATATTTAGTTTGCATAGTGTTTTGCCTGTGATGTATGTTTTGGATCTTTGCACTCAATATCAGAATATACCCTCATACTCTGTTTGTCTGTAAGTATTTATCTTACCTTGCAAGTTGTCAAAGTGTTCCTGTTCTGATGTTACTGAGACAAATCCAGCCTGCTTCCCTGCACTGAATAAAGTGATTCTTCATCTGATTCAGGTATCGATTCTTTTTGCAGGGCGCTACAAGTGTAGCTATTTTGTTCGAAGTTCTGCATTAGAAAGTCAGTCAGTGGGTTGTTTAATCTTATCTAACCCCTGGGACTATATAATTGATGGAAGTGTGCTCTTAAACTTAACAGCTTAAAAAGATTAAGCCCATCTTGTGAAACAGGCAGACTGTACACAAGTGCAGTCTGCATTGCACTGTTTTACTGCTAAATATCGCTTATTTAAAGTGAAAGTAGCATCCAAGTAGGCCTATGTCTTCTCAACACACATGGTAAGACACTTTTGCTTGCATTATCTGGTCCTAGGCATACAAACATTTATGTAAACTCAGCGTATATCCTGTTATCTTTTATGTTCATTCCATTGCTATATGCATATATTTCAAATCTTGCATTGTTAGCAGGCTGATGCTTGCCACTCTCTACATCTGTGGGTGTGAATGTTGGAAATGGCTAATACTAACACAGAGATCCGTAAGGCAGCTTAAAGAGCAGGTGTGGTCAGAAAATACTGGCAGCTTAAATTTAGTGCCAGAGGAAAAATGAAGGACATTTCTTATAATCTTCAGACATAAGACAATCCATCCAAAAAATATCGTCAACACTTAATGTTGCATATGCAATAATGAATAAGCTATATCATTTCTCATGTATTTTAACTTGATTTCTTCCAAGCTAATAAGCTTCAACTGCATCCCAGGGTTTTTGTTTTGTGAAAGGAGCCGGTCCAGCTGTGGTGAATTGCAACCCCCGGTCTAGAGAGAAGGTTTCTGGACTTGAATCTAAATGGCCTTCTTGATATTTCTCCAGAGGTCCGCTCACTCCTGGTCGATGACCTTTGAGCTGTTCTCAGTCAATGGTATGATGGGCTTTGGCCTGGCATTCTCTGATAGCTGATTTTGAATGCTTTTAGCCTTCATTCATTCTCATTCCCTCATGCTCTCCCTTTTTACTGACACAGTTCTCATTAGAGATGTTGATAAGCACCATATGTAACCATTTTATGTTACAGAAACTACATACATGGGCTCAGTGTAGAATTTTAGTTCACTTTGTCGCATGAACAGATTTAGCTCAGTGTGTACATGTGAGAGCACCACACCATCCCAGAGGTCAAGAATAAATTATAATTCTAAATGATCAAATTTAGAAGACATGTTTGGATTAGGTCACTTTGAATCAGGCCATCAGCATGTCAACTGAAAGTCTAAAAGCTTATGATCAAAGTGTCTTTGATGTCTCTTTCCAAAAGCAATATTCAAAAAGATGTTTGTTATGATGCAAAGTTGGCATAGTTTTAAAGTCTTTGAAAATGTTGCTAAAAATACTGAAAAAAAAGAGACTCCACTAAACAAACAACGAACTGCCGTGTATTATAAGGTGGAATGATATTTACTGTCCTCCAAAATGCATATCACAAATTACAAACATGTTAGCAAATGAGAAAAAAACTAATTTTATGTAGCCACCTTCTGCTTTGTCTAGCAATTATGTTTATTTTCTTTTGGGAAACCAAATCATTGCATGAAAAGGTTCCATAATTTCCCACTTTGGATAAGCTGATTTCATCCAGTGTGGGTACAATTTGATGTAATATGATGCATAAATCCTCGAGGCTGCCTGTTGTTGATATTAATTTTCCATTTTCTTTAGTGTCAGTTTCATGTCAAAAAGTGAGAAAGCCTGAGGAAATGGAGATAAAACAAATATTATAGGATACATTTTGAAGTATAGCTGTGTAAAGAAGATAAAGCAATCTGAAGTGCTTTATTGCTTTTCTGGCAGATATGATCCAGCAACAGGCAAACGAGTTATAACGTACAGATATGACTTCAAGACAGGCTCGGTGAAACTGACACTTGAAAGTCCGCATTAAAATATATAGAAATCAGACTTTTCATTCACTCGACCGTCATGCACATTACATCCACATAATATTTACATCCTTTAAAATTGATAGTAAACAACTCGTCTCGCTCTCCCATCTGCCAGCACCTTGATAATCCAAGCTGCCTGCTGCCTGTTTGAGGTGTGAGATCCCTGTTTAATCCACAAAGAAAACTCTGTTTACATTGCTCCTGCATGTTGAAAGGACACACTCTGCTTCTTGCTTTGTTGTTCAATTTTCCAACTGTGTCACTGACCAGCTCCAGAGATTGAATCTCCGCTCTGGTTGTAATTTCATTTTATGTGCTTTTGTATGATATACATCATCTTTGCAGATGAAATGACATTCTAGGAGGAACACACACGCAATCAGTCTCCAAGCCATATATTAAGCTGTATTTTTAGAAGACAGCAAATACATATTAACAATACTAAAATTTATTTAGTTCATTGGTTAATCCCCAAGCTAACTGTAGTGCTTCTAAAACTGTGGGGGAGGTTGCACTGAGAGCCTTAATAGTGTTGTTGTTTTTTGTTTTTAAGTTTCTCTATTATTAGTATCATCATGGTAGTATTCTAGCTTTTACCAATAACCCTGAGCTTACTGGGCAGATGAGAAGTAAATTCAGCCATCATGTTGGTCCTTAAGTCAGATCACATCAGTTTAAGTCAAAGCAGTGGACCTGCTGCTAGTCTGAAAAAATGTTAAATCATGCCTGGACTTCATGTAAAAGTAGAAACTTTAGCCTGCAGTATGAAACTTTATTTTTTTAAACTCTTAATTTAACACTATGTAACGTGAGGTTTGTCTTTGACAAGCAAGTGTTATTTTCTAACTCTTTTTATTGTAAACAATAAAAATTATCCATTATTTCTGTCAAAATTTGCTTTTGTGGATTTTAAGAATGATTCCCCCCCAAAAAAATACAATTTATTGTTATTTTTGTAATTGGACATTTTTACTACTTTATAAGCAAATTTTTGAAGTGAAAACATCTTGAAAAAAGGTTAAAACCTAAAAGAACACTGCTAGTCAGTAGCATTATATGGGAAAACGATGCATGTAATATGTTTATAATATGCTATAAATATAAAAAGCAAAGGTTTGGGATCAAAAATATATTTTTTAGCTTGTTTACATGTACTGTAGGAAAACTACTGTAGGAAAACATAGTTTAAACCCAAAGACAAGACAAAAGTGGAAATTTGTTACCTAGTGTACAGTAATCAAAGGCGAAAAGCAAGAGTCAGGAGAGAGTGAAATAAATTAAGTCTGTACTATGTAAAAATAACAAACCATACTGTGTGTATACAGACACTGAAGAGCAGGAGCTGATGTCAGATAGAAAGTATTTCTTAAATTGTGATGATTTTTCCAGCATCCAAACATATTACCACAGATGATTCCTTCAGCCACACAATGATGGAATTATATCCTGAGATGGCCACTGCTTGGCTCTGAAATCATGCCTCTCCCTGACTTTCCATACGGCAGAGCATTTCAGATGCTGGAAACTGTTTGTGGGAATCACTGTAGCATGGGATGACCTTGGGATGGAAAGTATCGCATCATTTCCTCTACAACAATGAGATGGGATGGTGCTCACCTAAGCTCAGCTGGTGTCCTTCAGCACTCCCTCCTCTACTATGAGAAACTCCCTCAACCACTGGATATTTGGCACTCTGAAGTGACCTTTCATCCTATTTGCCAGCACAATATGGCTGCAGTCCCCAGTACAATCAGTGGTCTGCAGCTGCTACGCTAGAAACTCCCACACCTAAATGTTAAAGACTTGGTAGTTAGAGCACTTCTAGCTTGAAGGTCACAGGGCTCAACCAAATGTGACCTGCATGAGCACAGCTTTTTAAACTATGCTTTAGCACAGCATATTCTGGTTGATATGTAAAGCTAGCATTTGTTTTGGCTGGTGACAGCACTGACAAGCAAACCTTTGGTGCAGGCCAAAGAAATAGACTTCCAGTATGACTGTAGTCTGATTCTAAGCAGACTCTGGAATGGTTGTTTGTGGTCTTTAAACAAATGCACCAACCACTGTACTTAATGTTGGCACATCTTATGAACTGTTTAGGTTATAATTAAATATCCACTCAAAGAAAAACAAAAGCAAAGTTTTCATAGGACTCTATGTGAAAAACTAACCATGCTCCATAATTCAGCAGTAACTTTAAGTATTTGTTTCAATATGTCTTTATCAGGTGAGGAGTTTTGATCCACTCTTCTTTTCACCCTTTTCAACATTGCTTCAGTTCATTGAGGTCTGTGGGCATTCGTTTATGCACAGCTCTCTTAAGGTCCCACCACAGGATTTCAGTCATGTTGAGGTATGGACTCTGAGTGGGCCATTGGATTAACTTCATCTGGTGAGCCATCATGTTATAGAGTTGCTGCTGTGTTTGAGACCATTGTACTGTTGTATGACTCAATTTCAGCCAAGCTTTAGCTGTCAGCCAGATGGCCTCACATTTGACTCTACTGTATAATACTTTGGTATACAGAGGAGTTCATGTTCGACTCAATTAGTGCAAGGTGCCCAGGTACTATGGCTGTAAAACAAGCCCACATCATGACCCCTCCAGCACTGTGCTTAACAGTTGGTGTATGTGCTTTTATACTAAGTTTGGATTTTCCCAAATGTACCACAGTGCAAAATGACTAAACATCTCCACTTTGATCTTGTCTGTCCAAAGAATATTGTTCCTTAAGTCTTTTCAATCTTTCCAAACAAGCCATACTTGTCCAGGCTGTGTAATTGGGCTGCAATTAACTTTCAACATGATAACTGAAGCCTAGATACTCTGAGATGTAGCTATTATTTATTTATTTATTTATTTTTTCTTTTTCTCTGAGTCATTTTTGGCCATGGTCACATTTGTTTTATGTTGTTGTGTTGTTGTGTTTATGTTGTTATCAGATTGTGTTTGGTCTGCGCCAAGCTGGAGATGCATGGAGGACAGTGATGCAAAACTGCTTTGTAAAGTACCAATATCTGCCACATGTCATCACATGTGTAGCAAGATGCTGAGTGTCCAAATGTAAAGTTAGTGGAACTATAGTGAAATCCAGACCCATGTATTTTTTTTTTGCCCTGTTATTGTGTCCTGTGTGGCAACTACAGTCATACTATAATTTCCTGGGCTACAATAGAGCTGGTCACACTTGCTAATGTTCACTTAATCAAATGCATTTGATTAAGTGCAATGCACATGATCAGTGATATGTATTCATGAATTCTTTTTGCCACCAGTCAAAAAAAATTTTTTTTTAAATACACACGTAGCATCAGTGTGCAGACTGGCTCACTGTGAGTCAGTGAAATGTGATTTTCCCATGTGTTTCCTGATTAAAGACCAAATATGCAGGATGACATCACCAAAGTAGGGTGAGTACCCTGTGTTTCCCTGTGGTTTTTGTCAAAAAGTCATTGCAAACAGTTTGTAGACATGAACTAAAAATGTGAAAACAGGGAGTTTACCCCTGTAAATATAACATTTTTAAAAATTATTTTCTTATTTTCAACATTTTTTTTTTTTTTTTTACAATTTTCATCTTTTCTTTTTTTTTTGCCTCATTGTGGCTTATTCATCTATTCATTTTAATCCTTCATCTTGTGTCTTCTATGAAATACAATAAACACCTGGGGTCTATACTAGGGATGCGCCGATCTGATATTCAGTATCGGTATCGGTCCGATCCTGGCCTAAATTACTGGATCGGATATCGGAAAAAAATTAAAAAATGCAATCCGATGCGACCCGCATCAGCTGCATTACAGTTCTCCGTTGTCTTCTTCTTCTTGTGGGATTGTGGTTGACAAACCAGCTTAGAGCTGCATTATCGCCACCTGGAGTAGGGATCAGGAAATAATCAGGAAATAACCCCCACAGTTCTCCGTCGCTGCGACGGATTCCCTTTGACACTGAGTGGATGATCGCTGACATGTTTCCCACGCCTCCACCGCTCTCTGCGTGTTTGTGTGTTGTTCTCGCTGTGCTGATAATTTCAGCTGTTATTTTTTTCTCTACTTCTGCTCCCGGACATACTGCTAGCGAGCGCCGCGTCTGGTACCGGAAGGACCCCTTCCCCGTCAAAACATTTTTTATACTTAATCCCTGATTAGTGACTAAATATAGACCTGCAGTAGAAACGTATTTAGGAGAATGCTTGTGAATATAAAGCATTACAGGACTGCGCTCACGCAGCCCCCAGTTTTACGACATAAATACTGATAACACAACAGCAGCAGTCAGCTGATTTACTTGCAGTCAATTTGCACAAGCGCAAAGAGGCGGAGCCTGTGAGCTCAGATGGAGCGGAAGAAGGCTTTTCTCCCTGTAAGCACCATTAAAGCTTTACTGGGAAACAGCTGGAGGTCCTTCATCAACAAACTGATCAGTAAGTGAAGAAAAGAGAACTTTGTAGCTGCTCCACCCACCCTGTTTGTTTCACACAGGGAAAAACTGCAGTACGGAAGTTAAAATATGCAGATCAACTGTTAATGTGAAAAAAGGATTTCTTATCCAGTTACTCAGGTAACTGATGGAATAACTGATAGAATACTCAATTACTAAATTAAGTGATAGTTGTAGACCTACTGAAATTTGCAACATACCATAAGCCAATGCATCTCCTTCTCAGAGGAGCAACAGGATTCAGGTGATAGAGTGATTGTTGTAAGTAAGTAAGTAAAGTTTATTTATTTAGTCCTTTTCACAGACAAAAGGTCACAAAGCGCTGTACAATAATTAAAACAAAATATCAAAACCCCCCAGATAAAACACCAGGTCCAAAACATATTAACATGACCATATTAAAAGAAAAAGAATAAAAATAAAGTCAACAGAAAGCCTGGTTAAACAGAAAAGTTTTCAACTGTTTTTTTAAGATGCCACAGAGTCAGCTAAATGGAGCTGGAGTGGTAAACAGTTCCAGAGCTGTGGCACCACTGCCTGAAAGAGCTTGTACGTGGGATAACTAAAAGATTTTGATTTTGTTGTGTGAGAGACTGTTGACTTCGGTAAAATGTATCCCAGGATTTAAAAAACAATAGTTTTTTTTTCTTCTAAATATCGGCTTTGTTTCTGTATCGGCCGATATCCAAGTGTAAAATATCGGTATCGGCCCTAAAAAAGTGGTATCGTGCCATCCCTAGTCTATACTACAAAGTAGCATTTGGATCTTAGCACTGTGTCTTCAGGTTTAAATGTCAGTTTTCAGCATCACAAAGGTTGGTCTTTTCTTACCATTGCATGCCACCATGGTATCTTATGCTGCAAACATTGGAGCATATTTGAGTAGAGCAGATTAACTGATATAGAAGCAGTACCTTTTAAACTCATTTTTCCAAGAAAAAACATGAACATGGGCAGCCATTTTATTGTTCTATAGGCCTTTATATAGCAACATAATCCTAAAACAGAGAACACCAAGGACTTGTAGGATACTTCTTGTCCATGATTTACAAACTTACTGTTTGAATTATCTTATATATTTGATTTTCATTGTTTTTACTTGTTCCCAAAACTGTTTACCACCACCAAGTGAGCAGAGAAAATATCGTCCTGCATACCGTTAGTAAATGCTACATCCAAGCAACACATTAATTTAATGGAATAGACAAGTGTAATTACAGTCAAAACTACCTGTCTGCTAATGATGGGGCAGTGACAAGGGTAAGTCTGTTAATGTTTGCCAGCTTTTCTTCCTGGCTTTGAAAAGTGTTTTGGTTTCAGCACGTTAAACAATTCTTAAATTTGTTTAGAATTATAGTATATGTCTGCTTGTGATTGGTTATTTGCTACTAGCACCGCCCCCTTTTATGTTAGTAGAGATACTGTACATTTGGAAAACTTGGATAAGCATTGTTGTGACGCCGCCTAGCTATATCTGAATTTTCTTGTTTAATGAAGCAAGAAAACCAAAAGATTGCCAGTATGCCTGAGTTTGCTTTGTAGAACAGGCTCCTGTTCTCCCAAGCTCTGCATCTGTAACACTCTTCTGAAACAAAACCTTTTTTACTTTCTTTTCCCCCTTCATATTGCTCTTTTTAACCTGCACTTCTCTTCTCACATCTTGCTCCCTCCCTCACACCCATCACTCCTCTTTTTCCTCCTTGAGGTCATGAACAGTAGTTTTGTCTATCTTTTCGCCTCTCATCCCCTGTGAGTCAGTGTTTACTGCCAGGTAAAAACAACTCCCTGTGAATCAGTCTCTCACTGGTAATGTTTCACCTGTTGGACTCGTCTCACGTTCCCATTACCTCAAGGAGTGGCCACAGAGATTTATGTCGACTCTGCAGCTGACACAGGTTTAGAGCTGTGTCGAGAGCCAGCTGGCTGCTTTACTCTTCAAATAAACCCAACCACTGCGGGGAATCAGTGCAAGAGGCAGGAGAGCTGGCACGTGAAAGCCTTCCTGAGAGTTTCACTGTCTTGTCATTTATCACAACTAAATGACTTTAGTTTTAATGTTATTGCTTTCTGGAGATGAGAGTTTCCTCTTTCACTCAAGTTATCCATCAGCAAAGTGACATTGATTGCTGTCATAATTTTGTTTAAAGCAATCATGATTCATGGCTGTCTTAAAGAGAGATTGGTATGAATGAATCTTTTTTTCCCCCTACTTTTTATATCTTTCAACAAATAGTGTCTAAATAGCAATTACAGAAGCTCTAGGCTCTCCTTTCGGAGGCACTGCATCTCCATGCAGATATCTGTTTTAAGCAATAGACAGTTGTTTTTTCCATGTAAAAAGTTCAAATTAATCCACTGTACACTATGTGCCCTGTACCCAATAACCAGTAGATCAAAATTAGCTTTTAAAGAGTGTTCAACATGTAAAAGTTTAAGAACCAGATATTTTTCTCATTGGTAGACGGCTGCAACAAAGCCAAAGTTAGACTTAAATATTGAACTCACTTGTGAGGTGGACAAAAACACAGACTCCACGTGAAAGCTAATTTGAAATCTGCCTGCGTTAGGCAATTTCTAACTACCATGTGACATAAATTTGCAAGTAAATAAAATGAAATTTTGTTTTGGAGATCCTTTGTCATCAGCTGGTGTGAAAATCAAGGTGGATGAGGTGCAGTTCAGTTTTAGTTGTGTCACTTAACTTGAATTGTGTGCTCAAAAATGTTTTTTTTTAGTTTTTTTTTTTTTTAGCAGAAATCAGCAACACAAATGATTTATGTCAAATGAGCATTGATAGGGAAATTTAGATTTATAGGTAATAATCTTTTTCTTGGTGATTTGTTGAGTCTATGTGACATTCTGTTTCCCTCATATAAGATATTTAGTTGGAAATATGGTTTCATTGGCACATTTTTTTGAAAGAATGGTTCACTCACATTTTTCTTCCCTCTGTCAGACGAGAGTAATAAAAAACTTCATCACACTCTCCAAAAATTGCTAAAGTTTTAGTCACAGCTGAAAAAGACCACAGTTCCGGTATTTTTCACACTCTGCAGCCTGCAACTTTATGGATGACACAGTACGCAGCTTTCTGCAGCATATGGCATAAACCTATAACACAGCACAGCGCTAAGGGCAGGACAGGTGGTAGAAAAACCTTTCACACAGGCCTTTGTAAAATCCCCAATAAAACCCAAATAACCTGTGTTAGATTTAAGAGCCGTCTCGCCTCTGTCGCCCTTTGCTCTTCTTTACTCCCCAAAGGAGAGACGTGAGACATGTAGCTGAAAAACAGGCGCTGCTGTTTCTGTGTTATAAAACTACACCCCCAAACTTGTCCTGCCCCAACCTCTGATAGGATTGTACTCTCTCTTTGATGGAGGAGGACACAACAGAGTGGATGGCTTCTCATCTGTCTCTGCACTATAAATGCACTACATTCTGTTCCTGCATGGAGGTCCCTGTGCAGTCATTGGTTTCTTTATGTGGCCACACATTCTTGACTATATTTAAAAGCTCAGGGCTTTAGAGACCAAATTTAAATATATAGATACTTAAAGGCAAATGAAAGAGAATTATTTAAAATCTAAAAACACGCAAGGTGCTCTAGATATTTTTTCCTGCTAACAGAAAGCAAAGAAGTTAGCCGTTGTGCTGCAAATTGTAACTTTTAAATAAAATCTTAGGTGGATTTTAGTAGTTTTTATAATATTATAACCTGCAAAAAAGCACTCTCACAGCCAACCTGCTAGTGTACCAACAGCAGAAGATTGGAAAAATGTTGCCTGGCCTAATGAGTCTTGATTTCTGCTGCAGCTGCAACATTCAAATGACGGGGTCATAATTTGATGCAAACAACTTGAAAGTATGGATCCATCCTACCTTGTGTTCTGGCTGACGGTGGTGGTGTAATGGTGTCGGAGATATTTTCTTGCCACACTTTGTGCCCGTCTGTACCAACTGAACATTGTTTAAACACCACAGCCTACCTGGGTATTCTTGCTGACCATGTCCATCTCTTTATGACTACTGTACTGTGATACGGTGAAATGTTACTAGAAAAGCCTGCATTCTGTTGATTTACTACCCCCTTGTGGCCGGATTTGAGTTAGGTTTTGCTTTGCCAGAAAGTCAGTCAGTCAGTCGAGCATGGATGCCCTCAGCACGGCAGAGAGACAGTGTTTCCAGCGTTTTTGAGCCTTGGAGTATCTTTGTCCGTAAGTTAACTAAATGTTATTGTATCCGAACGTTGTGAGGAATAACTGAGTTGCTATGTTGCCAATCATAATGTGTCTGTGTTAGCCATAACTTAGCTAAATGTGTTTCTAGTTGCCTTAACAGCTATACGTGCAAGCTAATGTTAACAAGTAATACATTGATTGCTAACATACTTCTATAGCTGATTGTGTGATCAGAAATGGGTCATCAAGGTTCACACATTCTTTGTTATTCTTGTGTTTATTTTAAAGACCACATATGCATGTAAAGTGTGCAAGATGTTGATGCATATCTTTTTTATGTTCATTTTTCAGTTTTACATAAAAGATGAAAACGCTATCAGCGCCTGAAGTCTTTTTTGTCAGCTATCTGTCTAGCATGGTCCAGAACGCTTTTGCAAGGACAGAATAGTAAAAGGACAGTTGCACAGCGGGTTAGAACCAGATTCACTGTCGACCACACACTGCAACCAAGACAAGAACATTATGGACCAACAAAGGCAAGCAGACCGAACTGGAGATTTTGAAGTCGTATCCCAAGTTGCAAGGTCCAAGTCATCTGGGAGATCAAGTAGGTCCTCAGTCAGTGCAGCAGCTACCAAGGCAAAAGCTAAAGCAGAGGCAGCCCTGGTAGAAGCCAAGTATGCAGCTCAAGAAGCGGAGATGATGAAAGAAAAGGCCCGCATTGAAGCTGAAAATCGAAAAATGTTAGCTGAAGCAGAGCAACGCAAAGCAGAGTTGGAAGCAAATCTGTATGTCCTAAAAGTAAACAGAAGCGCTAAAGCAGCCTCAGCAGAAGCAGCAGTCTATGAAGCTGCAGCAGCAATAGAGTCTGATCCACTGGAAGTAATAACCCAGATATATCCTGAGGATCGCACACAACGCACGAGTGAGTATGTGCAGGCCCACTACATGACACCAAACGCTCAGCAGCAAGCTCCGGTCTCACAGGAATCACCTGCCATACCCATGAGTGCAGAACGAGCATGTGTCGACCTTATTCAGCGATATCCAACTCATGACCAGGAGTCCCATTTAGCTAAGCTCCGCATTGATGACGAAGGAATGCCTGGTGCACAAAACAGAGACTATTCACCTAGGGTTCCTGCCCCAATGTCTCACACATCCAGTCTAAGAGATTACCCGTGTAAACTAGCGCAAACAATGGATCTCACCAAATATCTTGTTAGAAGGGAGATGGTAAGCTCTGGACTACTGAAATTTGATGACTGTCCAGAAAACTACTGGGCCTGGAAAACATCTTTCCAAGACATTACTGGAGAGCTCAACTTAACAGCACGAGAGGAACTTGACCTACTGATAAAGTGGCTCGGTCCAAACTCATCTCCACAAGCCATGCGCATCAGGTCAGTGCATGTCCACAATCCAACATCAGGTGTCGCTATGGTGTGGCAAAGGCTAGATGATACATATGGCTCCCCTGAGATCATAGAGAATGCACTTCTGCTAAAACTAGAGACTTTTCCAAAAATATCTAACAAAGACAACCAGCGTCTTAGAGAACTGGGAGATATTTTAATGGAGGTTCAGTCAGCAAAATCAGGTGGAAAATTACCAGGTTTAGCCTATCTTGACACAGCAAGGGGGGTTAACCCGATTGTGGAAAAGCTTCCCTATGGCTTACAAGAACGCTGGATTACACAGGGCTCTAAGTACAAGGAAGAACATAATGTTCCCTTTCCGCCCTTCAGCTACTTTGTAAGTTTCATATGTGGTCAAGCAAAAACCCGTAATGATCCAAGTTTTGTGTTCTCTACATGCAGTACTTCAATCCATGTAAAGCCAGAGAAACCATTAAGACACAGCAACAATTACAAAACAGTGTCAGTGAGAAAAACTGAAGTTGCAACTGCACCTGCGGTCAACACAAGTGTGTTAGAAAAGAAGTTAGAGGAGCCAGCAGAGCGATGCCCTATTCACAGTAAGCTACACCCCTTAGCAAAGTGTCGGGGGTTTAGAGTCAGACACTTAGATGAGAGAAAAGCTTATCTAAGAGAAAACTCTATCTGTTTTCGTTGTTGCGCATCCACTAAGCACTTGGCCAAAGACTGTAAAGTGTCAGTGAAGTGCAAAGAGTGCAATAGTGACAAGCACCTTTCTGCTTTACATCCTGGCCCAGCTCCATGGGTTACAGAGGTTGAAGTGACAAGGCCAGAGCATGGCGGGGAGCAAGAAAATAGCCCGTCTCCAGAAGTCACTTCAAAATGTACAGAAATCTGTGACAGATCTCAGAGACTCAGGTCATGTTCAAAAATCTCTTTAGTGAACGTGTACCCTATTAACTATCCTAACAAAGCCCAAAAAATGTATGTAGTCTTAGATGACCAAAGTAACCGATCTCTTGCCAAGACGGCCTTCTTTGATCTGTTTGGCATTGATGCAGTCTCCTCCACTTATACTCTAACAACCTGTGCAGGAATAAAGGAGGCAACAGGAAGGAAAGCTCACAATTTTGTTGTCTCGTCTCTAGATGGAAAGACTCATGTAGTACTCCCACCTCTTTTGGAATGCAACACTATGCCAGATGATCGCTCAGAAATTCCTACGCCTGACATTGTGCAACATTTCCCTCACCTAGCTCCAGTTGCAGGTGAAATAGCACAGATTGAGCCAGAAACGCCCATCCTTCTCTTATTGGGGAGAGATGTGCTGAGTGTGCACAAAGTACGTGAACAGTACAATGGTCCACACAACACACCATATGCCCAGCGGCTAGATTTAGGCTGGGTCATTGTAGGTGAGGTGTGCCTTGGAGGGGCACACAAACGAACAAAGGTGAGCCAAGATATCCAGAACAGAACGAAGAGACTTTTGACCTTGTGCAGGCCTCAATGGATGTTGAAATTCGTCCTCAAGTGATTTCCTTAAAAACAAAAACAGAAGAAAAGGAGCTTGGATCTCACAGGTTTGCACGTTTCTCAAGCTGGAAGTCTCTGGTAAGAGCAATCAAATCCCTCATTCACATTGCTAAGTCCTTCTCTAAAGCGTCAAGCACCTGTAAAGGCTGGCACAGTTGCAATCTTGCAAATACTACAGAAATCACACAAGCAAAAACAGCAATCATTCAGTGTGTTCAAACGGAGACTTACAAGGAAGAGATTGAAAGCCTTAAAAAAGGAAAAGACATCCCCTCACGCAGTCCTCTTGGAAGGCTTGACCCCTTTATAGATGGCGGATTGCTAAAGGTTGGAGGACGCTTACAGGCAGCAGATCTTTCAGACGAGGAGAAACACCCCCTGATAATGCCAGGTAATCATCATGTAGCTGTTCTCTTAGTTAGACATTACCACAGCCAAGTAGCTCACCAAGGCAGGCAGTTCACTGAAGGTGCTCTGCGCTCAGCAGGACTATGGATTGTTGGTTGCAAGAGACTAATTTCCAGTACACTCCACAAATGTGTCACATGCAGGAGACTTAGAGGTCGCCTAGAAGTGCAGAAAATGGCTAGCTTGCCCTCCGTCAGGCTTGCAGTTGACCCACCCTTCACTCATGTAGGCCTGGACGTTTTTGGGCCTTGGAATGTCAAGACCCAGCGCACAAGGGCAAATAACAGTGACTGTAAAAGGTGGGCTGTAATGTTTACCTGTCTGAGCACCAGGGCCGTCCATATAGAGGTGATAGAGGCAATGTCAGCTTCAAGTTTTATAAATGCCTTACGTCGTTTCCTGTCGATCAGAGGACCTGTCAAACACTTACGGTCGGACCAAGGGACAAACTTCATTGGAGCCTGTAAAGAGTTGGAAATCGACGTTCAAAACCCGGAGATCAAAGGCTATCTTAAGGACCAAAGCTGCACCTGGACATTCAACGCCCCACATTCATCTCACATGGGAGGAGTGTGGGAGAGAATGATTGGGCTCGTTCGACGCATCCTTGATGGCTTGTTGCTGCAAACCGCTACCACCCACCTCACACATGAGGTTTTGGTCACCCTTATGGCAGAAGTCATGGCCATAATGAACGCCAGGCCCTTAGTTCCTGTTTCAAACGATCCTGAAGTGCCTGAAGTTCTCTCTCCCGCAATGCTTTTAACACAGAAGGCGGGTGCTGTTCCAACACCTCCTGGAGACTTTGAGCTGAAGGACCTTTACAAAGCCCAGTGGCGGCAAGTGCAAGGTCTAGCGAACTGCTTTTGGAAAAGATGGCGGCAAGATTATCTTGCTACACTGCAGACAAGGCAAAAGTGGAAGGGAGAGAAGCGAAATGTCAAACAGGGTGATATTATTCTATTGAAAGACAACCAAGTAAAACGCAATGAGTGGCCTATTGGTATTGTAGTTAAGGCCATTCCCAGTGAAGACAATCGAGTGAGAAAAGTTGAGGTTAACATAGTAAAAGAAGGTACTGTTAAAACATATCTTAGGCCGGTTACTGATGTAATAGTACTTTTGTCTGAGGCAGAAACTAATGTTTGAATAAGAGTGGTATATTTGTTAATATACCAGACGGGGAGTGTACTGTGATACGGTGAAATGTTACTAGAAAAGCCTGCATTCTGTTGATTTACTACCCCCTTGTGGCCGGATTTGAGTTAGGTTTTGCTTTGCCAGAAAGTCAGTCAGTCAGTCGAGCATGGATGCCCTCAGCACGGCAGAGAGACAGTGTTTCCAGCGTTTTTGAGCCTTGGAGTATCTTTGTCCGTAAGTTAACTAAATGTTATTGTATCCGAACGTTGTGAGGAATAACTGAGTTGCTATGTTGCCAATCATAATGTGTCTGTGTTAGCCATAACTTAGCTAAATGTGTTTCTAGTTGCCTTAACAGCTATACGTGCAAGCTAATGTTAACAAGTAATACATTGATTGCTAACATACTTCTATAGCTGATTGTGTGATCAGAAATGGGTCATCAAGGTTCACACATTCTTTGTTATTCTTGTGTTTATTTTAAAGACCACATATGCATGTAAAGTGTGCAAGATGTTGATGCATATCTTTTTTATGTTCATTTTTCAGTTTTACATAAAAGATGAAAACGCTATCAGCGCCTGAAGTCTTTTTTGTCAGCTATCTGTCTAGCATGGTCCAGAATGCTTTTGCAAGGACAGAATAACTACAATGTATCAAAATACACTATAATGTAGATGCGTTTATTGGCACCCAATGTAAACAGATCATTACCAATCACAGGATAATTTTATCATTACAGATTGTAAATAAATTAGAACAACAACCTTTGCATCAACATGGCCAAGACCAAGGAGATGATCGTGGATTTCAGGCGGAACATCATCTGCTATTCTGCCTCACTGTGCAGCAGAGGAACAGCAGTTGAGGCTGTGTCCAGCTTTAAATATCTGTAGATTCACATCACCAACACACTCACCTAGAACACCAACTGGCTGCTATCAAGAAAGCCCACCAGAGACTGCTTCCTGAGGAAGCTGAAGAAGCCTGGCCTGGGGACCAAAATCCTCACTCCCCTCTTCTATTTTATTTTCTTAATTCATTCTATTTATTTGTAAATGCACACTGTACATAGTCCTTTGCCACATGCACTGGGGGGACCTCACAAACTAAATTTTGTTCCTGTCATGTTTTTCACGAGAAGAACAACAATAAAGCTTTTTGAATCCTTTGAATCCTTATTATTAATATTTGCATATCTCCTCCGCACTTCCTTATATCATAATCTAATTGATATACTGCTTATCGACAGATGTTGTGGTGTGCGTGTTTGTGGTGGTAGGAGACAAAAGAGAAATTTGCATTCCCCCCCCCAAATGGAAACCACAAGCCGTCTGTTTCATATGTCCAAAGGGAGTACTTCTATACATGCGTGATTCTGTATATGTGCGGCAGTGTGCCTCAATTTGATTTGTGTCCTGTGTTCAAGGGATCTGTGCAAGTCTGAAATCTTTCCAGGAACAAAGCCAGACCTTCCGCATAATCCACATGAGGATATCAGTGCAGCTAGTAGCATCATACTGAGTACCTTTTGTGAGTAATGGATGAAGGTGTCACCTGCTTTTCAGTCCTTCAAAGTGACAGAAGTCTGCTCACTCACCCATAGAGGGAGGATGGGTCATTTTTCAGAGACAACCAATCACTGGTATTCTATGAACTGCTTCATTTTACAGTATAGTGGACTGACTGCACACCTGCTCCTTCCTTGTAATGGACTGCTGTTATAATCTGAGTGAAAGTGCTAATCCTACATTAAATTAACCTATTAAATGTGATTCATTCACAGAGGGAGGGGGAGGGAGGGAAAGATGATTAAAGGATTTTTGTTGGGCTGACTATGAAATGGCTTTTTTCTTCTTTTTTGGGGGAGCATTTTTTTTTACATTTGCACAGACTTCCCCATTTTCTAGTTTGAGACTGGGAAGCTCAAGCTTTTAACAGGATGGCTGCTGCTGAGGGATATGAGCAGATTTTCTGAACATGTGAACAGAAAGTTTATGGAAGTGTATCTTAAACTGCTCATCAATCCTTGAGAAATGTTCCTAAAATACTGCATTGTGAGATTATTGCTGATCAAGTGATGGCATGAAAGGTTATCATTAGCTAGTTTTAGGGTGTATCATGCTTTTTTAATAGTTACCGTAAAAAGTTTGCCAGTTAGCAGCAAGCATGATAAAGGAGATGGGACAGAGATTGTGACATTATGCCTAAACATGATGGGTGAAGGCAGTGGAGGCCTTTTCAAGGGGCTTGCGAGCGAGATAGCAGAGCTGTGACTAACACATAACCTTGTTCAAAAATTCAAGGCGAGAAACGAAACACAAACAGCAACATGCGTAAGCGGGGACACAATAGTGTGTTCTATATAAGCACACACTCTCCCTCTCTTTTTTTTCTGGATTCATGTCATTCCCTATTCTACTTCTTTCAAGGAGGTTTGTCTTTGTTCGTGAAATAGCGATAGAGAAAAGACAGTGTGGTTCAAAATCTGAGAAGCTGACTTTAGACATGTTTACCTGGACAAAATATGCACATGAAAGCACTTTCCTGTTAAGGTGATATTCAAAATGATTTGTTTATATGCTTTTTCCTGTCCTAATCACAAACAGCATGACTGCATTAGAAGATTACCCATTATTCAGAATATTATAATAGAAAAAAGTACCATACAGCTGAACTGTAGGCAGCACACAGTGTGCCACGCATCTTGTCTTAAAATGGGCATCACTTTGTTCCCTCAAGAAACAGCATCAAATTTTAAATTTAAAGCAGTTGAAAAGGTGATAACGTCATGAGAAAATCTTATGATTTTATGCCAGTACCTTTCTAGGATTTCAAAATTATCTTTAATTCACATCATAAGAAAAAATTTCTACTCACAAGGGGCCTCACAGGTGTGTCCTTGCTCATGCATTTTGCAAAAGTAAAGCCAATTTTGTTATAGATAACTTTGTCACAGCTATCCATCAAGTGTACCTGTGCACCACAATGTGGAAGCATGCACAATACTAGAACGATACAACTTACCCTAAATAGAATGTTCTCAGCACATAAGTTTAATCTCTGTCGTTGTGTGACATCCACCCTCAACCTATACTACCGTGCAATTAAAAACATGTTTGGTGTCAGGTCGACTCAGCCTGCATAAACTCGCTGCTGTACTGCAGAAATGTGGATGTCTTTCAGATTCTCATAACAGCAGCTTTAAGTGTCACCCCTGGGCTCAAAAATATGTTGAGAAACACTGGATTTAAAAAAAAAAAAAATCTTTGTCTTCATCCTCAGCTACATCATCCACAGATGTGAGTGGTGAGCAGTTGAAAGGAGTCAATAGATGCCACTGGTAGAGAAAATTTTATGATTCAGTCACTTTCAACAGTAATCTTTCTGATAAGTAAAGCTACTTACTAATAAAATAAAACTGAAGCAGACACACCTAAATGAAATTCATCATTAATTTTATTTAATGCATTATGAGTGGTCTTAACATCCAGTGCCATGAAGAGATGGTTGTAGACTTTAATGCAAGTAACTTAATTCATGAAGGGGAATTTATCATTGCTTTTACTGTTTGAATTCAGTTTGGATTCCTCCTGTGGTTAATAGCTATAGATAATGATCATCCTGTACACCACTTGCTGGACATGCTACTGAACATTTTGTCCAACAAGTGAGCCTCACTGCCACAAGGACACAGAAAACCATTACCCCCTTTTCATGTGCCTTATTTTTCAGTAACTTTTATTTAACTTCCTTTGCGGTTTTTGCTATGAGCTACTTTTCCTAAATAACAAATAGCACTTTAATCATACAAGTCAACTGAAATGAAACACTTCATCAGTTATGAATAAAGTTGTTTGACTATGGCTTTATAGAGAAGAAATTATATTTAATTGGGCTCTTTTGACTGGATCTTGCAAATGATATGGAAAAGATAAGTGAAATCATCATAGCTGCTTCTCATTTTAGAATATATTCAGATGAAGTGACAACAACTAATGAAGACTACTGCAGAAACCTATTCCTCTGTGCCGAGCTGGCTCTCATTCAACCATAATGACTAAGATCACATCTACAATATTGATCCAGATCTAGGCTTTAGCAGGACCACCAGTCGTTTATAATCCCTCCCAGACACTGCTGCTGAACTCTCCCTCCTTTCAGTTGAATCATTTGGTGCTCTCAGGATTATATACCCATCAGTAGTATTATATTGTGATTCTGGTAAAAGTTTTATTTTCATGTCTATTAAAAATGGTACAAAAAGTAGTGGAACTGCTACTTCCCTGGTAGATAAAAAAAACAACAATCCAATGTGTGTAAAAGAACAAATCTTAGTTTGAAGTATAATGCGCAAATCAAAGCAAAATTAGATTTGGGAAAAACATCAGCCTGCTTGCATATATAAAAACGCAGTCTACTATTATTCATGCTAAAATCACAATATTCCCAAACAATAATATCTTTGTTGTGTCATATGATCTTCTGGGAATAAGGGTAATTGCATTTTTCACTTAATATACTGTTTTGGACTTACTGTAAATTAACTCTGTGTTTTTCTCAATGACTTGGCTTTTTTTTTTTTTTTAAAGAGTGTTTATAGACTGTATTATTCATCATCTTTATTTCTGTGCAAGGCAGAGTCCAACTTAAATATTTATTTCTCTTAAACTCTGAACAATTGATTAAAAATACAATATTTTGGCTTCTCAAGACTAAAGTTAAAGTAAATTAAAGTCTGGAGTCTTATATCCTTTAAAAAATAGGTTATAATATATTTTAATGTATTGAATTCATTATTATCAGGCTTTCCTAAAAGCTCCCTGAAAAGCCTTCAGCTGATCCAAAATGCTGCAGCTAGAGTACTGACAGGGACTAGAAAGAGAGAGCATAGTTTTCCCATATTGGCTTCTCTTCATTGGCTCCCTGTTAAAACTAGAATAGAATTTAAAATTCCTCTCCTCACATACAAGGTCTTGAGATACTCAGGCTCCATCTTATCTTAAAGACCTCATAGTACCGTATCACCCCAGTAGTGAGCACTTCGAGCGCAGACTGTCTGAGAGCCCTTCGCCCTGTCGCTCCTACGCTACTTAAAAGTGGAATCCGAGGCAGAGCCTTCAGCTTTCAGGCCCCTCGTCTGTGGAACCAGCTCCCAGCTTGGATTCGGGAGACAGACACCCTCTCTATTTTCAAGATTAGGCTTGAAACTATCCTTTATGATCAAGCTTATAGTTAGGGCTGGATCAGGTGACCCTGAACAATCCCTTAATTATGCTGCTATAGACCTAGACTGCTGGGGGGTTCCTATGATGCACTGAGTGTTTCTTTTAATTCACCTCTTATTTACTTTTTATACCCCACTCTGTATTTAATCATTAGTTATTATTAATCTCTGGCTCTCTTCCACAGCGTGTCTTTGGTCCTGTCTCTCTCCCCTCAGCCCCAACCTGCCACGGCAGATAACTGCCCCTCCCTGAACCTGGTTCTGCTGGTGGTTTCTTTCTGTTAAAAGGGAGTTTTTTTCCCCACTGTCACCAAGTGTTTGTCTCATAGGGGTCGTTTTGATTGTTGGGTTTTCTCTGTAATTATTATAGGGTCTTTAGTTTACAATATAAAGTTCAATTCAATTCAATTCAATTTTATTTATATAGTGCCAAATCACAACAAACAGTCACCTCAAGGCACTTTGTATCAGTGAGGATGTAAAACTATCGATGAGATAATCTACCTCAGTGGGAGCAGAGTTTAGGTAGCTGCTCTGCACTGTGTTGGCACATGGCACTGAAGAGCATAATAATGAAGGAATTAGATCCTTAAACTTAGTTACAGCACTTTCAGAAAGACTCCTACTGTAATAAAACTTATTCCCCAATGCTGTGTAATCCATTAAAGTAAATGTTACTAAGAAATGATCAGACAGGAGGGGGCTTTCAGGGAATACTGTTAGGTCCTCAAAGTGCCTTGAGGTGACTGTTTGTTGTGATTTTGCGCTATACAAATAAAATAGATTTGAATTGAATTGAACACAAGAATTTTTTTTTCTGATTCATTACTAGTACTAGTAGCTACAGTATTGCTGGTCTGTGATTTTAGTCCATTGTTAGGTGGTTGCTAGGCAACATGATGTTATAATATAGCATGCATAATTTAAGTTTTGTGGATATAAATTAGATGTTACTGAAATTAAAATCATATGATGCTTTTATAAGTTATTGTAGGTCTATAAAGGTAGAAATAGGACATTTTGGCCCATTGGTAGGTGCTTGCCAAGAAACGGGATGACGTCATGATATCTGAAATAGATAGAGCCTTCAAGGGCCTCACCTACCTGTGTGCCAATTTTGGTTGCTGACTTCCTGCTCATATAAGAGGTGTTTGCAGGCAAACAAACACCCAGATATTTTGTATGCTATAGTAAAGTATTGAAGCACATTTTAGTTAAAAAAAATCTTTGCTGTCACTGAGCATGTGGCATCAAACATGATGTTGGTAAGAATGTTCTCATTTTGAAAGAAATCTGATCACGACATTTGTAGCACAACACTGAATAAAGTATTAAGATTAGATTAAATGTCATTATTTAAAAACAGATAAAACTGCTGGTATCATTCAACATTTAAAAAATGTTTTCTAAACACTAAAACAGAATTAAAAAATGCCAGTAGACTTACCCCAAAATAATTAACAGCTGGCTGTGTGAGAATAGATTTTTATTTATTTATTTATTTTCTATAGACTTCGCTTAAGGTTTTGTAAGTGTTGACACCTGACATCCCTATGAACTTTCAATGCCTTATGAACCTAGTGGGCTCTGTTGACTCCCGGCCTTCCTTAATTTTCAACCATGTTGTAGTCTCTATATTTTAGTCTTTCTTTTAGCCTTTAGTAGTGATTATCCATTTACCTATAACTCTTTTAAAGAATGGATCATAACTTTTATTTATTTTTCCAATGCCACTGTACGTAATTTTAAGCTACAAGCCCCTCTGTAATCCACAATTTAGTCATATTACCATTTAAAAACCTTCCAGTGGCCTCTCTCCTCCCCTTCATTACAGGCTGCCATTACGAATAAAAGGGGATTTGATTAGTGAAATAATTAGGAGATCACAGCTCACAGTCAGTTGCATGGAGAAATCAGGCATTATGAGTATTTTGTTTCTTTGAACCACTCAGCAGTGGGTTGTGTTGTGGTCAGAGCTCATTAGGGCTGATCTTGATTTGGCACAAAACCTAAGAAATCTAACAAACTGCAAAGCCACCAGTGACAGTCGGTCTTCCATCTACTGCTTTAAGGAGCAACAGTCCTGGTGGCTGTGAGTTTATATTTCATGTTACTTAACTGAAAAAAAAAAGACATATCTAGAGTGAATACTGGTAAACACATCTTTGTCTGAATGGATTAGCACTAAATGGATTTAAATACAGAGATTATCCTCAAAAACTAAAGTATAAGGAGTAGCAATTTTTAAATGATTACTTTCATTAAAACTATTGAACTTGTTATGTCAGCATAGAGGTAACACATTTCTGCTTATTAATGTGGTTTTAATGTAAAATATAACTTTTTTAGATTGTTTTAAGCCCATCATTGGTAACCCACTGATTCACTGCAATAACATATTTCAGTAAGTACTTAACATTCACTGAAAATACACAAGCCACTTTGCAAACCAATACAGAAAGGCCCAAATCTAAGCATAAGTAAGCATATTTTAAAGACACACTGTTGCAAAGGCTTAATAATCCTGGATTGTGTCCATATGAATAAATGAAATTTAGTTCATGCACACAGGAAGCATAAGAGTTTCTCTACATTGGTTCTCTATTGAGTTTAAAATCTTTCTCCTCACGTACAAAGTCCTCATAGTACCATATCATACCATTTTATCCAATACATTTCGGTTAATATTACTCAGCTATAACACTGTAGAAACAGACAATTGGCTATTACTTCGTATTTGAGTGGTAACAACTTGCTATTTTCATATTATTATCTTTGTAGTTCCACCTTTTTTACCCCAGTTCTATTATTGTTTTAGAATGTGCTACCCATTCAGCTTTCCTATCACCCTTTCACCCTCTACTTTGTGCATCTGTTATTTGTGTTTTTATCATCTGTCATGCTCTGCCCTTGCTGTCTGGAATTACAGTCTAACTTTTGTGTGTGTGTGCCAGATCCCCTCAGGCAGATCATCCCTGTAAGGGAATTATGCTGTTAAATGACTGGAACATAGTCAGATACCACTAGGACTAGAAACATAATAGTGACCCTGATGTGGTAGCTGTCCATAAGGACTGAATATAAGTTTGAGTGGGAAATTCCTAGTATTAATTAGTGTGGGGACGTAGCTTGACATAAATTTGACTTTGCCGACTAATAATTGATTTAATATAATATTTAATTCAACAGCCCTAAAACGAAGAACACAAACTCAAATGCTGATTGTTCCGAATTTAACAATAAGGCATCAAAAATGTAAATTGATTTCATCTACAGAGATTCTTTGGTTCAACTGTAGGGTCTCAGACAGGCCACTATTATGCTCACCATTAATATTTTTTACTCTTCATATCAAGGTGAGTACATGAAAGTGAGCCATATCTGTTTGATTTTTATTCTAAGAAAAATATGAATTGTAAAATTTGCTATTTTAAAAATTGTATAGAGAATCATGACATCAGCTGGCTGAGTGTGTGAAAGTGGCATAGTTTCCCCATCTTGACCACAACACGAGATGGCTGGAGTTTGATAGCTTTGCACTGAGATAAAGATAACCCCTTACACAAGAAAATTGAGTGAATATTACAAATGAGAATTCAGAGCCTTTGTGGGTTAATAAGAGGCTGTATGCGCCCAAGAGGTTAAACAGGATTATATCTGTGAAGTATGATATTAAAATGTGATTTTATAGTGTCAGCAAGCCAATCTGGCCTCCTTCTGCTCAACTCCCTCACATTGTTAGAAAGGTGAAACATGAAGATAAACATTTTCAGTTTTTATCCTGTATGATAAATTTGCTGTATTTGGGAATATATACCCAAACACATTAAGAAGGCATGACCTCAAAACACACAGCACTCAACATCATGTTTTCAAACAGGACTGAGAGGACCACTTACAAACTAGAAATGCTTAGAAAGTTATGAGAATAAAAATGCTTTTAAAAAAGTGACTAATGATCATTAATAGTCACAAAACAGAAGGAGATAATAATGCATTTCAGACAGGGACTATGTTTATGATTTGTTACTCCAAATGGCCTTAAATGCATTTAGGGTGTATACTGAGATTGCACCCTATTGAGCAGCATTTTTTGGCTGCTTTAGATAAGTGGTAGGAAGCTTATTTAGGTGGGGGGGCTGATGCTTATATTTCACTTTTTTTTAGAAATTAAAATAAGGGTCATCCATGAATAACTTCCCATGAATAACTTGTTTATGTTGTTCCTGTCAAAAGCTAAATATATTAATAGATCAAAACAAGTTTCACAAAAATGCCAAATGGCACAGTGAAAGTGCCAAAAGATGCATACATATTCAAGAAAATGTGTCCCATTTAGTGAAATTATGGCCACTCTGTTTTTTTTTTAACCAAGTGCTACTAAATTAACCTTTTTTTGTCACTGCAGCTGACTAAGCGCTGTCGGCACAACATTATCCCTGTGGCAGCAGAAATGCTCAAGCCCTGCAGTTTTTGTTGTCCCAAGCAAGTATAAACTAAGATTATTTTGAACCATGATATCAGATATTGTAATGACCTTTTCCACCCTTGCCCATCAGGCACATGACTGAATATAATTGGTTAAGCTGAAGGTCACTTCCACTTTTATTTTACTTTAGATATTACATCTGTTATTTGCTTGCAGGTTACTTAATGCTAAAAACTGCTTGCACAGTTACTTGCTTACTTCATGCCCACATGTAATTGCATTAAACTGAAAGTACAGCAAGTACTCCAAAGGGTATTATGGTTGCACTGAAGAAAATATTGTAAAAAAACAGTGAGGACATTTGGAAACTAAATTTATTTGCAAGTGAAAAATTCATGCATGTCTTGGTAAGGATGTGTGCAAATGTGTGCTTTCAAGCTTGTGTTCCTGTTGCCCTTACACTAACAAGTCTTCGAAGTAGCTCACTCCTGCAGGTGTCAGAAGGAGGCAGGGCAGCACAGCCATCAGTGAGAAATATGGGCTGTAAGCCGGAGCTCTAGCACCATTACTGCCAGCGTCTTACTGCTGCTTTCATCTGTTAGCTCTATCTCAATGGTCATCTGGGGAACCTGGCGGCCGCGCTGCCATCAAATTGGAGGAGGGCAGGAGGAGGAAACAAAGACCATTATACAAGGTGTATGAATGTGTATGTGTAGGCACAGGCGTGGGACCAAGAGTGAGAAATGTAGTTCTGTACAAGAGCCAGAATGTGTTTCTGTGTATGTGGGAGCACAATGCATCTCTGTGCGTGTACATTAGCACGCGCGAGTGAGAGGCAGCATAACAAATCAAAAGCCCTGGTTTGTCCACGAGAAGCCTCGTGGCTGGAGCCTGCAAAGAGAAGCTAAGGCAGCACTTTGTCTGCACTACCTCTCTCTGTCTCTCTCCAGTGGCAAGTCGTTTCATTGAACAGCTGATACACTACAGGTTTCTCTGACAGCTCTATTCAGTACAGGATGAAGTAAAGTGATTTATGTCTTTGTGTATTTGTGTAAGAGCAGATGTGTGTATACATGAGTGAGTGTATATACTGGCAGAGTGAGTATACATGGAGAAATGTTTTTTTTTTCTGCAGGTACGTCTATGTCATCGGTGGTGGGACATGTGGCGTGCACAGAGTAATTTGGCAGTGTGTATCATGTATCAGTCCCTTCTTGGCTATAAAATAACTGGTTAGAAATTAAAATGTAGAAATTGCTTTCAGTTTGATTTTTCAGAAACTGCAAATCCCACTTGTTGGGTGTAGGTTTTTGTTTCAAGTTGTGGCTTGAGACAAGGCCATCATTTGCAGTGTTAAATTGATCTGCTTTTGTCATAGCATTGGGCACTAGACAAATTTTCTAGCAGAGTTTAACCAAATACTTTGCTAGAATAGTTTTTGAATTGATCTCTAAGACCAAATAAGCTGATCATTTATTGCGATTCGGGACTTGGAAATGGTAATCCTGAAGCTACTCTGACATGATATACATAACTATAGCAATCGCTGATTTTAAATTGGATGTCCACCTCTCACTGGATGGATGGATGGATGGATGGATGGATGGATGGCTGGATGGCTGGATGGCTGTCCACCTCTCACCATATGACAGCAGATTTGGTCCCACTGAAACTGCTTGCTTTTGTTTGGCATCAACATTAGTATATCAGTGAGGTGGCCTAATTTTTTGCTCCAGATCAAGTTGCCATGTCTTGTTGGATGTGTCCAGTTGTTAAAAAAGTGATAATACACATATATTGCTATACAGGGATTAAAGTGGTCCAGAAAAATCTGGAAGGGGGTTCTGGCACCTTCAGTTAATGAGCAATTGAGTCTGATAGGCAGGTCAATGCATATGAATTAGTTGGGTTTTCTTGTATGCTGGATCCTTGAGTTGCTTCCAGTGATCTCATGACTGTGATGTGTTCATGGTGTGGATGTAAATAAAGTTATGACTGCAGTACTTCAACATGTAGCTAGCACTACAGAAGAGAAGCAAGAATAAACAGAGTAATGTTTTTTTGTTTTTTTAAGTTGGAGATCATTTCAAATGCAACTTTTCAAATAGCTCAACAAAAATGACCAAACACAAGCTGTTTCTTCACGGGGTGTCACAAAAGGTGCCTGCTAACCAATGTACAGTTACTGCATTCCAGGGAGAGAGGAAAAAAAATGTTAATATAGGAGACAGAGATGAGAAAGATGTAAGAAAAAGGTCAGAGGGAGAAAGATGAGAGATTATTTTCAAAGGTAAGAACTGTTTAGCAAGTGACATTTAACAAACTGAAAATGTAAATCTTTCTGTCCTAACTCGTTTTAGAGCTTTGAAATCAGATATTGCATTGACACCTGATGTGTTTTCGTGAAATGTCTTGCAAAACAAACTGAAGTACACAAATGCTGGACTGGTGCATAGCTGGCTGTGGTGTTCATGATCCGTGTTAGGTTACATCAAAGTAGCAGACATCAGTTTATATTTAAGGTGATATTGAGTAGATTCACTCACCAAATTCTGTTACAGTCCTGGCAGATCTGGGGTTCATTCTTCTCTTTCTTTCTCTTTTTATTTTGTAGTCGGTCTCTTTTTTTCTCTCTCTCTCACTCTTAGGTGGAGTTGTGGCCCCACGTTTACTCACTGCTCTGTCCATGGGTGGAATGTCTCTTTCCTGGGCTTTCTCTTTCACCTCTGTTCTACATTATCTCATCACCTCCTGGTATTTAAGGACTGACTCTCCACCAGATCTTTGTCACCATTATGGTGGTAATTAGGCTTCTGTTCTTGTGGAGTTTTTTTTCTGTAACCCTGCTTTTCCATTTGCTCTTCAGTTGCCTCCCTGAAACCCGTGTGAGTCTGCTGTATTCCCAGATTCCTGTTGCCTTGAGGAGTTGAATGGACGCTTCTCGTTTTCCTTACCTGAGCCCTTTAGCATGTCGCTGCATCAACAAAGAAAAGAACTTACCTGCCTGCCCACTTTCCACTGAATCTCTTTCTGCTCCCTGGGATCTCTCCTGGAATCTTATCAAACTCACCTCAACTGCTTCTAACTTCCCCTCTCCTCCCTGGCAGAATGTCCACCCCCATTCCAGTAGTAAAAGCTCCCTTCTGTGCTACTTACCCGTTTCCTTTGTTCGTAATAAATGTCTGAGTTTGCTCTTTGAGTCCAACTCATGATTAAACATGACTGAATTGTACCTTTTAAACTAGCTTCATATTTTTTGGGGTTTTGAAATCATCCATATAGTTTGCTTATATCTTGTTGACTTCAGTTGGCTGAATCCTCAAAGAGCAGTGAACAATAGAGCAGTAGCATGGGTCAGCTGATCACAGCCTGTGCACAAAGAATCTACTAAAGCTCACAAAGCAAGTTATCATGTGTTTTATTTCTAAGTAATTCATTTCCCCATGCTTCACCATAATACCTGATTTTATCTGCCAAATCACAGTTTATATATGGGCATTTGCAATGTACTAATGAGAGAGAGAGAGAATTACACATAAAAAGTTAAGGAAAAAGAAATTCAAGCAGAGCAAATGATTTTTATATTATAATAATAATATAATAATATTATATAATAATATAATATATAAATATATAATATAATATAATATAATAAACTTATAAGTTTGCTCAATGTATCTATTTATGAGTGGATTTGCAATAAGGTATCCTGCCACACATGTACAGTAAACAGTGTGCCTCAGTGACCTTAAAACCAAACCATATTGCAAATGCCTTGTGCAAATATTGTAGAAGTGATAATTTAAACATCTTTGTAACTGGACTAAATAAATAAAATGATAAAACAAAATAATAAATTATCTGTAAACATAATCCAGGGTTTCCCAGAATCATCAACTGCTGACATTCTCATGTGGTAATAGCATTGTGTGAACAATAGGCAGCTTGTTGGTGAGTCCTTCACACCTTTTATATTTAAAATCAAAATCCATACATTAACATGTATATTTTACGTACATGTCTTTTTTAAAAATCCAGTCGCAGTCTCATCTTCTGTATATGATCTGGACGTGTGTTCAGTGCATGTGTATGAATGTCATCACTGCTGGCAGTGGTGGTGAGCTGGAGGAAAAGTACATAAAGAAGAGATATGGCTCTGTCTCCTGCTGTTTCTGTGTCTGTGAGAGCATCTAGGTGAGAGAGACCTTTTAGTGCTGACACATGCCTCAGTGCCTTTAAGGTTGAGAGGAGAAGATATTATGTTTCTGATGTATGACTTCTAGTACAAACACTCCTGTCCTGAACAAATGATGGCAGAGATAATGATGACTGCTGCAGCAGCTCAGTACCCACATGCTAGTCTGAAACTAAGTTTGTCCAGATATGGGTGTAGCTGTGGGTAAAATGCAAACAATATTCCATTTGTGATGCTATGCACGGGCTCTATATGAGCCCCTCCAGAGTTAATTCATATTTGTACCATTTAGGTGTGATTGATTTGCTACTCAGGGTACGCTTACAGCAGTCTGAGATCGTCTCTGCAGTGCCCAGAGGGCTGTTGGTTTTATGAATAGATCTGGTGTGCATTTGTCAATAATATGGATCAGAACATTTCCACCTCAGTGGCCCAGAGATGGGTTAAGGAATGTGTGTATATGTGAACCTTATGTGTCTGTTTGTGTTCTCATGCTATTCTTGTAGAAATGAATGTTTGCTTATATAAAAATGTGTGATTGTGTTAAATATTCTGATATTTATTGTTAGCTTGTTTTCAGCATTACAAAGAAGTTGCATTTGTCATGCAGGATTTGAAAAGCCATATACTCAGAGAATAGTTTATTTGCTAAGCATCTGTCTGCTCTATCCTTCATCACAGTGAAGGCAGCCTATATAGAGGACAATTTACATTTCAGAAATATTGAGGTTAGAATCAGGCTGCTTTAGTGCTCCTGGGATATCAGGTAAAATTCAGTAATTAACTTAGTGAAAGGAATATGTAAAAACCAAAAGTTTACATATGGAATGTAATGAGGTAGTGTGGATCTGTTGCAGTGATTGCAAAAAAAAAAAATAGAAATTACTCTGAAAAAAGGTTTAAAAGTTGAGGTAAAAAATGACCCTGAAAAGGATAAACAGAAGAAAATAAATGGATGGATGGATGGATGGATGTTTTCACTGGATTGTGTGCTGGACGACAAGACAGATGAGAAAACCAACTTCTCTATCGGTTCTGTGGTGATTCTTAAGCTCAGAGTGCCTCTGTCCATGGTGCTGAAACACTCAAGCTGTAGGGATGCAAATGCTAAACATGAATTTGAATATGTATCCGGTGTATTTACGTATGTTATTTTGAATTTGTGATTTTGAATTTGTGTGACTTGAGTAGGCTCTTCAGTGTGAGCTGACGTAGGAATGTCCAGGCTATCCCAGCCATCACAGAGCAAGAGGCAGGCTACACCCTGAACAGCCTGGCGCAGGGCACTGAATGAATATACAAAAATTAATTAATAAAAGTACATTTACATAACTACATTGAACAGTATCAGTTACCCAGCATCATCCAAGCCTCAAAGAAACCACGGTATAACAATTGAAAACTGTATTGAAAACAACCATATATTTAAAGTATGTAGCAATGTCTTATCAGGCAAATGGCAAGAGCATAGCTTTACCCGCTAAACCGTTAGCAACATCCCAACTGGGAATTTGTGTTTTATGTTTTGCATCTAAAAAATTACTTTGGAGGTCATTTTATGGATACTTATGCTAAATACTGCCTCAGTTGAACCAACATCTCTTGCTCTTTTCGGCCCACATAAACATCTCACCAGACTTTTGACTTCCCTCTATCTGCCTCCTTGCCAGTCTAATTTTCCAAATGCCAGATGAACATTAAAATACCCCTGAATAAGACATGACATCCCTTTATTTTCACACGTTTGTAAAACGTGATTCATCAGATAGTTTAACAAAAAGAGGCAAAAAATGAGGGGGGGGGGTAGAAAAAAACATGGATTTACTAAGTATTCTAATTCACAATCATCAAAAAAGCAGAAAGTACTGTATTGTAGGATCATGCTACTGACTGCAACATAGACGTTTCCCATATTATCAGACATCACCTGTTATTGCAGATTGGGCTGCTTTATGCACAACATCTGATAGAATGAAGTGCAAATTTCTTTCTTTCTTTCTTTCTTTCTTTCTTTCTTTCTTTCTTTCTTTCTTTCTTTCTCTCTTTCTTTCTTTCTTTCTTTCTTTCTTTCTTTCTTTCTGTATTGCAACTTGATGACTAAGGAGCCTTTCTTTACTTTCCCCTTTCCCCACCCTTCCCTTTTCGTTTCTTTCGCTTAGATTCTTATTTTTTTCAGCTCTCTTTTCTCGTTGTCTTGATAAATGTTACATCGAGCATTAATGTTTTAGTGCCACATGCAATTTTGATGGTGGCGCCACCATTCTCGTGTCTTTTTAGAATACCGTATGTAGGCCTAATTGTGCCATGCGCACTTTATTATTCTTCCCTTTCCCCCTCATCTCAACAAGTCCTCCACTTACATGAAAATGGGTAAAATGAACGATAAAGATGAAGATAGATACGCATTTCAGACAGTCCTTACTTGCCTGCCTTTCGCATATCTAATAGTTCCATCAACATCAATACTTCCACGCTGATTAGTGATCAGTGAAGCTGCAAATGTTTGTTATACCGTCAGCCATGGCCGCATAAGGCAGCTTTAGAAATATAAAATGAAACAGATACTTAAGACAACATTCGATTATATGATGCTCTTGCTTGAAGAACCAAGCACCAGCAATATCTCCATCATGTGTCACTATGTTCTTTGTACTTTGATTCATGCTTTTCTTCTGAATACACAAGGACTGCAGCGTAAATGCAAAGAAGTACAACGAAGTGACCGCTTTCTTTTTTTTTCCTTTCGTTTTTTTTTTTTAAATTTTCAACCCCTGAATTGTGTTAAGAGTTTGCAGAGATTTTAAACAAACGCATACAACCAATCTATAACATTCTATACCGATCTATACCAATTTATTTAGGGGGTAACCAGTGATCAAAAAATTGATTTTACTCATACATTTCCATATAAAATAAAACGCTGTATTTCGAGTCTTGTTACATAGGCATTACTGTGTCTTAAAAGTATATTAACTCCATGCATAACTTTACCCAAACATAAACCTTGCACTCAAGTATGTTACCAATCCTGGATTTCAACTCTATTATTTCTCGCCGGCAAGATATCTGGTCCTCACTGGTGTCTTAGCACGCACACCAACATGCACACGCATGCACACACAGGTGTCGCTTTCCAATGCAATGGATCTGCAGATGCAACCTCACCGCATTTGGCGTGCTGCGACTGACGTCAGGATGAGAACGGAGTGAGAGGAGTTGAAATAGGGGCAGAGCAGGAGCGTAGCGCTGAGAGGAAACCAGCCAGAGGAGCCGGAGGATGGCAAGCCGCTGCTGAGAGTTGGGACGCGCTACCCGTCGCTACTAACACAGCTGCTACTAATACACTAGCCCATAATTAATTTGAACCCTTTAAAACCGGTCGAGCGGTAGGAGAGGAGTGGAACTAAGGAGCGCAGATTGGACGAGTCTCTGGGAGGAAATCTGTGGCATATTTGCACGAATTTCCTTTCTTTTATATTCGTTTGCCTCGGAATACCACAGGTAAGGTGAAAGGTTTATTTACTAAGGTGGGGTATGGGCTATCACTAAAATGCGTATTTATTTCCATTTGTCTTCCTGTTTTTGTCTTCTTTTTTACAAGTTTAGCTGTTTTGGTTACGTGACACTGCTTTATCGGCACTGTTTCCGTTAGGATAAGTGTGAATGAATGGAAACTGTAAAGAGGGTGGCAGTGGTGTGCTTTAATTTTGAATTAGTTATAGCTGGAGAGAAATGCATCAATAATAGAGAGCTCTAGAATTTACAGCCGGAGAGATATGTGAGAGGTATAGCGCAGGGCGATGTCAATGACAATCTGTGACAGTTTTTAACTACACTGCCCGCTATGTCGCCTTCTGTCTGGCGCAAAAACGGGTTGTGATTAATCATTCAATATGACCACATGCCGGCTTTGGTAACCTCATATAACCGTGCAGAGCCTCTACCTGCTCGAAAATAACAGAACTGTGTTTGATAAATGGGTCCAGGAGGAGTCCTTTGCCCGGATACGCCAGGTTTGCTCAAGTAGCAAAGGGACTGAAATGATAACATAGTGAGACACGCACATCCCTCCATGGGTTCTCTGGCAAGGATTGTAGGTCCCGGACCCCCCGCCCCGAAGAACGCAAAAACTCTCAGGAGTGAAAAGGGCATAGAATCCTTAACATGGCAAGCTTTTCTTGTCTGATTGTGTTAAATGAGCTGCTTCAGCGCACTCTCATGGGAAAATCCTATCAGAGTCACCAGAGAGCTGGCACGGTGGCAGCAAAGCCTCCGTGACGGCCAGCGGAGTGGGAAATGAGGATTGGTTGGCGCGCACGCTGTCGTGATATAGCGTATATTGCGCCGGAGCTCTCCACGGTGCTGAAAATGCTCCAGCCACTTGCTACCCTTCTCCGCTACGTTCCTTCCACTCGTGTTTGCAGTCTTTCCGGATTTGTTGGATTCGCTCTCTACTTGGAACTAGATATGCAGCCCACATTAAGCAGCAGAATTATGGCCATTCATCACTGTGCTATGAGTACAAATTGGTTTTAAGTCTCAGCCTTTCAGTCTTATGCTGGCAAATAACCCATGAAACTATGAACTGAGGCAAGTAAACTCATGCAAATATATAGCTCACGGACATGCTTAAGCACATGTAGAGACTGATGTCAATATCTTCCCCTAGCTCATGAATGAGAATATTAATAGCAGTACCTCTTGCTAAATTTGTTTTCTCTAGAGGCTACAATCTGAACTCGTAATTTACAGTTACACATAACCTATAGATATAAGCATAGTCATTCTTTGCAGCGATACAAGCAAGCATGTCAGAATGCATACATGCTGACTCAGTGCAGACCCACTAAAGCTGTAAAAAAATCATCAAAAAGGCACGAGGATCACGATGTAACCAGTACTTATCACAGCTATATTAGCACAGTGAGAGGTGGGGGATAAGGGAGTTAGCTCTGAACTCTGTCAGTGCAATTCTGCAGCCCACCCTGAGGTCAAGTTGAGAAATAATGATGTAGCCAGAATTGTGGCGCAGTCGGGCATAGTGTAGTTTGCAATCTGGTATGAAACTTATTAGCTGTCTAACAGAGAGCCATTACAGCGTGGTGTCCAGCAGATTATGGCTGGTTGTTGTTGTTCAGAGACAGCTTTAATAGTGTGATGACTCATAACACTTACAATATACTGACACTGATGATACACTAGTATACATATGCACACACACACGCCCATGCACACACACACACACACATACACACACACGTGCACATACACACAAAATCTTCACTATTAAGCTTAAGTCGTTAGAGGCGTCCCGCGTGCTCACCTGCCAACCTGTGTGCATATATACACATGTGCATTATGCTATGCATATAAGTTGGATAAGGTAGATACATAAACAAAATAAAACAACTAATCAGATAATCAACAATAGCAATAGAGGTCTCTTCATACAGTTGTGAGTGAAGAGCTTTCACATGCTTCTACAGGTTTTGTATGATATGCGATCTGAGGTTTACCATACCTCAATACAGCATCATCAGCACATAAAATATAAACTTTAGTCAGGTCGCTTCTCCAATAAACTGTTAAACAGGGTCAATACTGAAGATATTTTATGGCTCCTAAGTTCACAATGCAGGAGTGGATTTGTTGTCATTTTTTAAAGCTGCTAGCAGCTTAAATATTTGATCATAGAAAGGAAGAGTTTGTACATTAACAATCAAACAATCAGAGCTAAAAACAACAGATGCATATTAAAAAGTAACCTTATCTCTCAGTCTGGTTTGAAATCAGTTTAATAATACTGTATAAATGTGATGTTTTGTTGTTCCTAAGTAGAGGAATACCTCTCTACAAGAAGGTCAGAGTTAAGAGCAGCAGGTTGTTGTTCATCGTCTTGCTCAAGGAGTTTTCAGCAGAGTGAATCCTTGTTGACAAAAGAGGCTGCAAATATGTCTGAATTGTAAAAACAAGAGAAATCTAAGCTTTGTTAATGGAAATGACTAGTTTTTAAGCTTTTTTTTCTTTCAAATTTTGTTACAAATAAACATTCAGAATATAGATGAGAGACTAAATCTGCGTGTTATGGTATGTTGATTTAAGACTGTTGAAACTATATTCTATATCTAATTCTATATTGGGGCCTTTTGGCCACATCATGTTTGTAAATGAGAACTGGTTCTCAAACATTTTACCTGGTAAAATAAAGATTTAAATAAATAAATAAAAGGAAAATGTCAGTTGGCTTCAGGTCAGATAAGAATTTTGGTTTTGTACAATTGTCTCATACCAGGCAGGAGTGGAGCAAGTCATCAAACCAAAATGTAAAAAATAAATAAATAAATAAGAAACTACATTTAAAATTTGGACCGTGTTTAACCGTTTTCATAGGAGTCGGTAGTTCAAATTACCTGATTGATTTATTTACTGATTAGTTGATTTATTTTTATGTTTTCACAGTGAGTAGACAGTCATTTTAATTAACATATTCACTGCAGGCTCAAAACAATCCTCACTTAAAAAGTCCTGAATGACATTTCCATGTAACATTTAATTAGGCTAAATTGAATTTTCTTATTGCTTATAATTTCCCAGTTGTGAACAGTGATGTTAATCAGGAGCAGAATTTATTATCACTACAAAGCTGTCCCCTCAGGTAAACCATACTCACTTGTTTTTTTGTTTTTTGTTTTTTTTTACATCTTGTGACTTTGCTTTGCAAAACTTTTTTACAGAGAACTGTAATGAGCCATATTGCAAAACAAAGGTAAAAATGCATTACAGATGATGAATTGCACTCTTATGGATTTCTTCCTCCCATACGCTCACATTCGGATGGCTCCGACAAGATTAGTTAAAATTGAACTTCTGAAACTCTTACTGTATGGGTTTAATGGGCACACTCTCACAGAGAAATGTAACTGATTAAAGTGAGGTCTGTGTCAGTGAAAATTAATATGAATGACACTGAAACAGAGGTGGAGTTGTAACTTGCTCCATTAGATTCTCTAAATTTTTATTCCACATTAGTGTGCCCATTGACTCACCCGATAAGTCCCTTGTACTCCCTGTAGAGTGCAGGAAACGTGGGCAACGTGGTTCACTTGAAATTCCAATCACTAATGTTGAACTTCTAGAAATGACCTTTACTGCTGCATCCCATATGAACACAGCAGCTGAGCTCAGAGTATCAGCAGCGCAGCTCTGAGCAAATAGTGATTGCTGCCTCCTCTGCCTGAATGGAGGAAACTGACGAAAGAGTCAGAGGAGAGGAAGAAATGCGTGGCGGGGTTACAAAAAGGTCACCTAGCATATGTTTTCTGCAGTGAATTTAATCAGCCATCTGCCTGTCCCATTTATGAAGCCCCCTCACCCCCCACTGTTTAAACTGTCATACTGTATTTTCTTCTTGTTTTTTTTTTTTTTGCTTAAAGTGGATTTGCCATATCACTCATATTGAAGAGTGATTTGATTTGAACTTCCTTGAAATTTTACTTCAATTATTGTAATAAGTATGATACTTAACTGCAGAGTAAGTCTGTATCAATCATTGCGATCAATTATAAATAAAAAAACTGATAAGGGTTCGACATATTGAATGAAGATAACAAGTACTATAATATGGGTTCTAATTATTATTCAGTCAGTTATAATTACATATAGAAACCAAAGGGCCTCTAAAGTGCCATTTCCACAATGGGATGTGCTTTACTCTGTCTCCAATGTCGTCTTCTGTCATCTTGTTTGCTAACACTTTGCTACTGCTGTATAATTAGCAGATGCAGTCCTGTTAGCCCAGCAGACCACCCTGTTATGACACTGCAGAGCCTCCTGATATCCTTTTTGCCCTTACAGCCATGTCATACATCCTGCAGGGATTTATGGATTTAACAAGTCCCTCTCTGTTTGTGTCTTTCAAACATACCTGACAAGCAGGATGTAGGCTTTAACACCCAAGGGCTGTAGATCTGGTCACGGAAACTTGTCAGAGAAAAAGCCAAAAGTCAATATTAGAAAAGCAAAGTGGGACAGGAAGAGAATAGTGTATGCCACAGAAGAAGGAGCCACTATTCATTCTCTTTCTCTCACCGGTCTCAAGATGGGGTCTTATTACTACCTAACAGCCTGAAGCCCTGTCTCTTCTATACAGAAAGAAAGCGGCAAAGAGAGAGCGTCAGACAATAATTAATTTGGAGGCAATGCAGAAGAAGCTCCGTTGATAAGGATATCTTGTGCTAAAGCACGACAACCTGCGCTGTATTCTTTCAGTGGTCCCTATGCTTTTTTGGGGGGGGTAGGCTGACGCATTATTTTTCTGTCTGAGGGTGATTTTTAAAACAATCTAAAAAGGCACATGTGGTGCTGTTTCTCTGCAAAATGAATACATTAACTTTTCTATCACCGCTACCATATGTTTTTGTTACGTGCTTTAATTGCTTTAATGGTGTCCTTGTTGTTACTCAGATTATTTGCTCTGCTGTTGGCTGTTTTCTCCCTTGTGTTTGTGTTGTCTGGTTTGTGCTTGGTGTTAGAGCTTTATTGAGTTTTGTTTGTCTTCAACAAATTGCTAAATTTTTAAACATTTTTAATTTTTTTTACACAATCAAGCCTCATGGTGTAGTGGTTTAAACAAACTGCCATATCAAACATGCAGAGTGACCCCTCGTAAATAAGTGAGCAACTGAGGCAAACAGACATTTGCTCTTGTAAGAACAGTGTTATTTCTGTGGTAAAATAACCATCCTCTATAAATGATAACTAACCAAACTTTAATTGTTTTTCACTATATCACACCCCTCTCACTTTCTCTAAGGATGTCCTGGATAACAAGAGGGAGTAGTCAACCGATAAGGCTCTCCAGGGCCTTTGCATTAACGCCATTCGCGGGTTTTTTGTTTTGTTTTTTGCTTTTGTTGGTATGCTGAATAAGTCATCTTTTATTCCACTTTCCCACTTGTGTGGACTCCCTCCTTTTTGCATACCTTAAGCGAGTCAGTTTATAATAAATAGGGGCTTGTCTGGGATATTCAAACCCATCTGTACAGTTGGAACTTTAGTAATTATTGATGACTAATTTGCTGACTGTTTTCCTGAATAATGACTGTCTTCCTTGAGTGCAGCTTTTGAAAATTAGTATTGTGGTCAGGTTTTTGTAAGTTTTACACAAGATGGTTTTTTTTGTTTGTTTGTTTTTTTGTATTGGTTACTTTACTTTTGTGTTAATTTGTCTTGTTTGGCTAGCAAATCCATGTATTTAAGATTTTTGGTTCTTTTGGATAAGTATAGTCACATTTCAGTTTTCATGAGCCATGTATACCTTTAATAGGCTGAAGTTGTTGATCTCAACAGGAGACCAACCAGACTGCTTTCTCTTCAGTGTTGCAGTGAACATGGGTGAAGACAACATCTTGGGAGCATTTCTCTGGTCTCCAGAGTAGTATCAATCTGAAGAATAGGGTTAAGATAAGTTCAGACTGGTTTGTTGGCACTTCAGAGCTTGGCATCGATCCACCACTGTTTACTTTTTAAAAATGGGTTTATAGCCTTACAAAATATATCGGTGAACTTCTCGAAGTAGGTCAAGTACATCTGTGATGCAGAGACATAACTGGTAAATGTATGAAGAGTAAGAATTGCAACGAGTTGAACTTGAACAGTGCTGTGATGCATTTAACTTGGTAGCGTGGTCTGGTATCTCCAGTGTAGGCACCACAACTTGTAAAATAAAATGATAATCAGTTTCAGCTGATTTTTAGAAAACTTGGTTTGGCTTACTTACCTGTGTTATAAACCATTCTTGTCCAGCAACTACAGGCATGCTGTTTTTGAAGTGCTATATAAATAAAGTTGGCTTGGCTTAAAGTTGACCCAAATACCAGGACACAAAGCTGGTAATAAAAGTCCAAAATTGGCAACACAAAAATTAAAACTGCATAAAAACAAACAATGCATGGGAATTAGGAACATGAAAACTCAAACACAGGACAATCCAAAAACAAAAAAGAAGAAGAGGAAAACAGGACTATTTATACATAGAGGACTAACTGGGAATGTGACACAGCAGAACATAATGAGAACAACCAACAGATGTGAAGCAAAATCCAAATCAAGACACAGGAGGAAACTAGCTATCAAAATAAAACAGGAGATGAAATACCATAACTGAAACAACAATTAACTCAGGAGGCGAAGACAGAAAAGTGAGACAAAGGGACAGAGAAACTCTGAGGGAACTATACTCATGGAAAAATAACAAGCACAATATAAAAAGCTGAATATTGACCAAAGATTCACAACCCAACCCTAAAACAGAAAATCATGTTAACAAGCATTCAAACTCTAAACACTAAACAGTTGCCAAAAACTCCATAATGACTGGAGGGGGTATACTAAAATGAAGCTCAAGATAGGCAGGCTGGCTTGACAAAACCTAAAACCATCAAGTCGGAGATGATGGTTACACAACGTAGGTTATTAAGTTTCTTTAAGCTGGGCTTTCTGCTTCAGACTCCGTGCGCACTCACATAAATATAGGAGTTTCACACATTATATGACAGAGACATTATCAGAAGATGGTGATAAAAATTCATAAAGAACATAAATGCAACACTGTTACAAAAACAACAGGAAGTTAATGGTGCAGAAAATTGTTAATGTTGGGATTTAGCATATTTTGGTAAAATAAGCATTTGAATTTACTGCTCAGTGCACATAACCTGCTCTGGAACAGGTTAAATGTTCAACAAAAGTTACCATGGTGATTTAGTCAGGTAAAAAGAGAACCACCTTCTGTAACACAGCAAACTGTGACTTAAAGCTTGACATAGCTTACTAGCCCTGTAATCTTGCTTTGTAGAACACCCCTTGGAGCTCACATAAAACAATAAAACTAAAGCTCAGCATAATAACAATGACAAGATTGACAGGATAACAAAACAGAAAACTACTACTACTAAAAAAATTGCAGAACAGAAACCAAAAACTCAAAAACATCACAAGAAACAAAACTCACTGTTAGAATAATTAAGAAATCAAAACAGGAATGAACCACTCCAACATTTCAAACACTAGAAAAATAAAACTCAAGCAGAAACCCAAACGAAAGGTACACCTAGAATCTTAATCTCAGATGCATAAAAACCTGGAGAACACTGTCATTTGAAAAAAAGTGAAAAAAAAAGTTTGTTGAGCTTTAATGAGTGAAAACTAGCAGCATATTTTGTAAATGCTTAAATTAGATTAAATTAAGGTGGTTCAAAATAGCTGTAAGTTTAGCAATGTGTGCTTGTGGCGAAGTGAAAACCTATGAGCCAGTTTTAGGAAGTGAACAGGATGGCTGCTAAAAAATATTATCACACAGATAAAGGCTTAAATGTCCAAATATTCCTTTTCTTCTTCCAGCTGCTACACCATTAATTAGCTCCTTTCCTTCTTAATAAGTTTCATCTTGACTACTAGAGAAGAAATCTTTTCAACTGTGAATCATCTGAGGTGATAAGACCTTTACGCTTTTAGCTGGTGTGCTGACAACCTCCCTATTCTTTCCAAAGGCTGATGTTCCTAAGATATTTACATCACGGTGACAAACCTTATCCTTCATGGGCACTTTCCTGTATGAATCAGTTTTGGGAAACACCGCTCAGAACACCCTGAGAGTTATCACATTTCTCATCATCATAAAAAAAAGAGAAAAAAGAAATGAATGGGTAGGAGAAGCCTGAAAAGAAGTGTCTCTTGTTCACCTGGAGTGTCTGAAAGATAACTACGGTTAGACCATGTTATCCTGATGCATGGCTGCCTGACAGATTGACGCATCTGGTCTCCTCAGAATCTTTTCCATCCACACCAGGAACAAGAACGAAATCTTGACGAGTGAGTCGTGTAAACATTTTGGGCAAAGGTGAGTCTCTTGGTAGCTCTATTTCATGCTACATAGACATCTTTCTGAAGAATGGGTTGTTCGAAACCTGAATGCAGGCAGACAGGCCAGCAGACACTGGATGATAGCAGAGATTTTACTAAAGAGGAGCTTCAGAGTGTGGCAGCACTCAGAGTGTCAGTCTGTAGAGAGGCTTGTTCCAAAATGGGGCATGCATCATTAGGGGGAAAAAAATTATTTCTGCTTTCATAAAATGATTGGCAGATGATCTTTTTTCACATTCTGCTTTTAGAGGGTAGGTTAGTAGGTTAACTAATGTAACTCTTTTCATTAAAAATTTCTAAAATGTATGAATAAAATATTTTAAAATTAATCTATTTAGTATTATATCAAACATAGCTAGATGCAATCCTTCATATGCAAAAGATTTTACTTGGTAACTACAGTTTCAGCATGTGGTGTTCAGCTTTCACAGATGTTACTTTTTCAGTCCCTCCCACCCTTCCTTTGTAATCTTTTTTAAATACTCAGCAACTTGCAGGGAGGGAGCATGCTGAGTGGGGAATGATTGTCGTTCTGGAACTGCATGTGTCATTTGTAACTGTGACAGCAGACCTACCTGGAGTGGTGCAGAGCTGGGACTGAGAGCAGGAAGGAGAGCTCAGCCTGATCACTTGAATTTGTCTCAGAGCTCAGCTGGGGGCCATTCCCTGCTGCCATTACAAAGAGCCACAGAAAGACTGCAGGGCTGCATACAATGCTCATTTACATGCCAGTTCTGAATTTGGCTGTGTCTTAGTCACTTGACAGATATGCCACTTTAGTCATGCGTGCATATATATATATATATATATATATATATATATATATATATATATATATATATATATATATATATATATATATATATATATATATATATATATATATATATAACTTTTCTCAATCAATTGCTTCTTTGTTCCTGTCACAATACCCACATCTGCAAGTCAGGCTTTTCTTTTCAAGACGGTAGTGCTATTGTGAAATATTATAGATCCACAGTCACAAACCCATTAATTGACCTCAGCAATTCAGGAGTGTTTGAAAATAAAATTCTGATCAATTACAGCTGCTGTAGATGACTCAACAATAAGGCTGGTGTTGTGAAGATTGTTTCCTCTTACCTAATCTTGTTTTTGTTAATACACATATATTTTTTTTACAGTTTATACTGTCAAATACATAGGAGTAAATTTACACATTGGCACATACAGCCAATATCACTCTGTTTGTCAATACTGTGCTCTCGATATTCTTAGTGGGACTGAAAATAAATGTAGTAAAACATAGGCATGGATCTTTTTTATATATTTACTGATCTAAAACACACACACACACACACACACACACACACATACATACATACATACATACATACATACATTATATATATATATATATATATATATATATATATATATATATATATATATATATATATATATATATATGTATATATATATATATATATATATATATATATATATATATATATATATATATATATACTCTTTTTTTTGTTTTCCTGTGTCTGGCTAAATCCCAAATGCATCTTGTGAATAGATTATGATGCATTTAGTCAATAGATAATTTCATCTACAAAAAAGATTAATAAGTATAACTGACACAAAAGAATTGAAAAACATGAGTAAGAACCAGTCTGATAGAACATTATGCGCTCTAAGATCTATACACGATATTGCAGACACATATCTCCATTAGCAGCAGCCTGACAGTTTGGTTGTGCTCCTAGGAGCATGGGGAAATGTTTTTGTATTTTCTTACCCTAAGATAGAGAAAGAGATGTGCTTTTCTGTTATATTTTTAGAAGACTAAAAAAACAGTCATGTAGACTTGCAATTTTCATTTTTTTTCCAAACGTTGTACTCACTCTCCCAGCTCAAGATCAAAGCTGATTATAATTTAGTCTGTAGATGTCAGCTATTGAAAGGACCACAGCTCTAAGGATACCTAATTGTTTATATTCAAATAAGTAAATAAGTATAATCTCTCAACATTGTTAAAAGCATGTTGAAAAACAATTGGATGCATTTTTTTCTGTTCTACATCCATCAGTGCTTAGCATAAGCACTGTGAAGATGAGCAAACAATGTGAGTTTGTTCACAAATTTAAAAAAATAATACTGATACATATATGTGCGTTTGAAAACAAACTCCCAAAATGCTACATGCTATTCATCACTTGAATTTCTCTTAGTATTTCTCTTGTTTTGTCATAAACATAAAGGGCATGACATCCTTTAAATTATTCAGAAAACATTTAACCCAAAAACTCCAAGTGGTGACCTGTCCACGTTGTTCCCTTCCTCTCACCTGATGGCAGCTGGAAGCGGCTCTAGCCCAATCACGACCTAAAACTTTGAGTTCCTGACTTGATGAATGTACCTAAAAGGCACATAGCTGGCGCATACCTCCTAATATCTCATCTCAAACTGTGCTAGCTGGCAGCTGGGTCTTTACTATACCCAAGTACTGGGTATGAGCATTTGTGATGCATTTATTTTAATAAACTTAATCAAACTAAATGTATCATAGTCGCATTGGAAAGAAGGCATTAGTTACTGAACTGCAGGCATTGTTTACAACCACTGAAATCCAGAATCAATCAAGTAATCATGTTTTCATTAATTTTTCTGTCTTTCACACCGGATATATTAGCAACAACAATTTAAAGAACAGGGTCACGTTTTCCCCAAGTCTTGCTTAATTACTGACTGTACATAAAAGATGGACGTAGCCATTGTTGATGAACATTTTTACCATGGCCAAGAGATGTTATTAAATGTCCAGAAAGTAAAGCAGCTGTAATCAGAGCGACCACAGCAACAGGTAGCTCTCCAAGACTCTTTGGACCACAAACACTATTTCTCTGTCACATAGGTTTTGGAAGTCTAGAAAAAGAAACAGGAAAAATGAGATAGGGAGAGACTGTAGCTGATGTGTGAGTACATGTATTCAAATTTCAGCACCTTAAGTCTGTTTTTGTTGCAAGTCCCTCACTAAACAAGTCTGATCTGTGCGAAGCTGCCGAAGGCTGCAATGATTTTTAAAGAATCTGTCTCCTTGAGCTTTTTTAATATTCTGGTCAAATAATAGCTTCCTCATAGAATTTCTCCCTGCTGATGAATTTCAAAATGGACCATTCAGTCCATGAGAGCAGGTTTCGTGTGTGTGTGTGTGTGTGTGTGTGTGTGTGTGTGTGTGTGTGTGTGTGTGTGTGTGTGTGTGTGTGTATACTCATGTATGAATGTGCGTAGCTGTGTGCGGGCCAAATGCCAGGGGGAAAGGCAGCACATTAAGACAGTGAATGGCAGATCTCATTTGGTGTTTAATTTTACAAGGGTGAGCTCCCATATATGTGGGACCATTAGCCCCCAGCTAGCTAGCTGAATAATGTTGATGGTTTCTTCAGGAGTTGTTTACACTGACAGGACTTATGTGATTTTTGTAATTTTTGTGTCTATGAAGTAATGAAAAGTAACTGAGTATATTGACTCATTTTTCATATAACAAACTGTGGCAAAGTAATCACAAAAGCCCAACCTTTTCACCCACATTTCAGAATGTGTAAAACCTACACAAAGTGCCATCCACTGAAAGAGGTAATGAAATAAACAACATATTAGCAATGGGCAAATTAAACATGATGTTCTGATGGGTTTAGGGTTTTGTTGGAGTGTTTCTCTGCCTGTTTATAGGTAGTTTTTTTTGGTCACCCCTTGTTGTCACTTCCTGTTATATATTGGTTGTTACATTTCTTGAGTGTCTTGGTTAGTTTTAGGACCTGTCTTTGTCTTGTTTTTGCTCCTGTTTCAATGATTGTTTCCACCTGTTTCCTATTACCTCCTCATGTGTCTCCCATGTCAGTTGTTGTTTTGTCAATTTACTTTCCTTCTGTGTGCTTTTGTGTGCCTTTCTAGTTGTTCTGAGGGTGTTGCATGTCTTTATAATCTTTTTCAGGGTTATTTTTTATTTTGTGTCACATTTGTTGGACTATTTTTTCTTTTCTAACTGCATATCTACCCCCTGATGTATAGAGTTGTCTGTTTGTTTGTTTTTTAAACTATGCATTAAAGTTAGTTCTGTTTTGTATGAAAGTTGTTGTTACCCTGAATACATTTTGCAAGTAAATTTTCTTAAATCTGTATTAACAAATTTTTATATTAGCAAGGGATCAAGTGAAATGTGAAAGGTGTAACTCCCAGCAGCAATGCCAAACCCTCCAAGATGAATCATCTGATGTTACAAGCGAAGTGAACATAAATTCATTATTTTAAAAAGCAAAACATAGCTTAAATAAACTTTCAACCAACAGGACCAGAGGATAACAGGTCAACGCGAATCATGACTGAAATTCTGCATTCAAGTAAAGCACTGCCACAGACATTTGACACCATAAACTACTGTACTGTTTGAGATGCATCATGGGGTTTTGTGCCCTTGTTTCAGTTCAACTGCAAACTTTATGGCCCCCTAAGGGGAATTTGTTTAGAGGCTGGTTCAGCAGTAAAACATACAATAAAGCTATATTGTGTACAAGTACAAAATAAAAACAATAAACATATTATCTAAAAGCACAATTACACACGTAACAAACTGCCATGTCACACAGTACAGCTACAGAGACCCACATCAGCTGATAAGACCCAATAAGAAGTCAATGCTTTGGAGGCCTATAAATATTTCTCCTCAGGCCAAATGCTACAGGAGGTGGGCACAATACTAAAAACATCAGTGCACTGCAGTACTGACTCAGTACAATATATCTGCAATAAATACTTACTGGTAAGATTTTTTTTTTTTAAAGTAGAAGGTCTTTATAAAGCTTCTATTATATTTTATTGTGACTGTGTTGAAGACTACTGTTGCTTAATGGGTCTGTAGTTCACTTTAATCCAATTGGTACAATATTTTGCTCTCATCTGTATTTATTTTTTTAGTGATTTGTTTTAATCTGAAATGCTCTTTAGTTAACTCACTTTTGGAATCTGGGCCAAGAAAGAGCCATCATTTAAAATATTTTTAAATGCTTAAATGCTGTTTTTGTAATTTTTGTATGACTGACCAAAGGAACTACTCATGATTTGAAAGAAATTTTAGGTCTAATTCTGTTTCAACAACACAGTCGTTACATTTGAATTTTTCAGTATCTGCGTGTCAGTGTATACATTTTATGGCAGTGAAACTGATCTTCTGAATTTATATTTAAGCTCCCACACCGCTCCACTGTTTCTTACTTCAGAGGGTTTGCTCTTTATTGACATCAAAAGATTTTTTTTAATGTACTTTGTAATACACATAATTATTCCCATCAGTGTGGTCTTTGATGTTTACATAGCTGCATTATGCTGTGTGATGTGTGTGTGTGTGTGTGTGTTTGTGTGTGTGTGTGTGTGTGTGTGTGTGTGCATGGTGAGTATAATACCTGTTCCACGTGCTCTATGAGCATACATTAACATAATTTCGGGTATTTGTCTCTGCCTTTACTAAATCTAAAATTTAGGCATCTTTAAACATTTTGGAAGCTCTGCATTTTCAGATAAAGATTTGATAAAGACAGAGTTATTAAAATAAAAAAACTAAGAATTTGGGCTCACATATTGTATTTGTACAAAAAACACATACTGCTAAACAAAGACTAACATGGTTTTAGCTTATGTGTCTTTATCACCTCTATGAGGAACACACCCATGTATTATCAAGTAAATAAAGCAATCAAAAATAATTTGCATACAAATTGGATTATGACAGATTAAAATCACAGCTAAGGTGTGAAGATTTGCAGTCAATGCTTCACAATAAACAGCACGGTATTGACACGGTTTATTTAATCATGCTGATAAAAGAACATGTAAAGAAGGTTATGTCTCACTTTCACGGTTTTCAAATGCATGCTAGACAAGTAAACTGTTACATCCCTGTTAAATGCAGATAAATGTTAAGAGAACTATAAACCATGCCGTATGTTTTATTTATAGAAACTGCAGCAGGCACAACAGAGGCAGTCTAAGACGTAAATCTGCTTTGTATTTTTGCTTTTCCACACAGAGAAACACTCATGGGCAGCATGGGTGTTTGGGCTGTGGCTGTGGCTGCTCTGCTGGGAACTTCAGGGTGCTGGCTTGCTGAAGGGCACAAGAGCAACAGGCGAAGCAGTATAGATACAGCCAGCTTGTCACGTACCTCCTCCCAGGAACCTCATGCCATGGTAAATATCCTTTGCAACTGTACAGCTTCCCATTGAGGCCATCACCTTCACTGTCTGTCAAGCCAGAGAAACATTTGCATGGATGAACAGTAGATCAATCATATCAACCTTAAATCAGATCAAGGTTGCAAAGAAAAATGATGTGAGCCAACAGTTGAGTGGAAAAAAACCCAAAACAGGTTTGTTGTAAATTTTAGCATTTTTTAAATGCCGCAAACACTGCAGTCCTCACTTGCTATCTCTTGCACTATGACTTGCTGAAAGGGAGAATTGATCATGCACATTTCTCTCGGTGGACGAACTATAAGAACATAAAGAAATGATTTATGTGCATGGAATAATTGTGGAGAAAACTTTTATAGTCACCAAAAGTACTTGGTTAGCTTTAGGCACAAAAAGCTTTTGGTTTCAGCTGGACAAAGGACAGGGTTCAAAATTCACCCATTTACAATGTAAAGCACATCACAAAGCTAAATTTGCCAGTTTATTTGCATCTCTTTACACTGCTTGCTGCTAGATAGCTACTGTAGATATCCTGGGTTTCCCGGTTTGACTGATTACAATGAATGCCAGGATTATACTAGAATGTAGAGGAAGCCGCTTATTGATGATATATATGGGGGTCAATAACAACTGAGCCATTAATGGGGTATTAACATCCAAACTGGGTGACTGGGTACAGTCAACAGTTAGTGATAACCACTATCTGTCAGTTTTTGTCTACTTAAATTAGAGATAATTGCTTTAATACTCATGGGCAAGTTCCTGAATGAGGTCACCTGGTTGCATCTATCAGGATGGCATACAAAAGAATCATGGGTTAAAACAAACAAACAAACAAACAAACAAAAGGCACCCTTTGAGAAAACTGTTCCTTGCCAGCAAGAATGAACCCCTCAAATGATGTTTTCTGCATAACAGAAACATAAAGCCCAAATAGGCTGTCAAAAAGCCCTATGCACAGACAGACAGATGGCCACCACACAGCCCTGTAGTCATCCTAGTTCTTTTTAAAATGAAGCATGCCCCCCCCCCGGTCTGTTCTAAGTCTCACTCACTTTGGGCTATGCCAAGTTGGCACTCTGCTGTGGAATGCCATTTTCCCCAGGAGGTTCTGTCCCCCAAAATCCCTGGATGCAAAAAACAAATTCCCCGGCATAGAATTCATCTATCTGGCCAGAACTGGAACTTAAAAAGCTGTCAACTGGTGCCGGAATTGAGAGTTGACCCTTAGGTGAATCATAACAATCCATGAATTCACATTATGCAGGCTGCATTCTCAAAGCCTTTGGTGAAAAATAATCAGTGCCAGATTTTTTTTTTCCATGACTAAAATGCCCCCAAAATAATGCAACTCATGTAATAAGAGAAGGAGAAGTATCTTTGGGGTGAACCAGATCAAAAAAAGAATATAAACTAAAAAGTTCAGATTAAGGCCTTTTGATTCTTGACTCACTGTCACCTTCCTTAATACCTGCATAATAAGCCAAAGACTGTACTGACATGTCTGTGCTGGGGTCATAGCAGCTTTGGCACATTTTACAGTATATTAACTGTCACAAATGTGTAAGCATAAGGAACTTGAGGCTTGTGCAGGTTTCCTTGGGGAGCTTTTCCCTGCCATCAGAACATGCTTTGTTAACTCTCTTGTCATTATGCCCAGATGTAATCCAGTGATAGGCACTGACTGGAGTTGGTCCCCCAGGTACTGAACAGCATCTGCCCAGTGCTTCTAATACTTGCAATAGTTTAAATATGGAGAATGAGTTTCTCTTTTAGAAGATGTAATCATCCTTATAGTTATTGTTAGAAATGGAAAAACACTACTATTGTCATGAAATGTTGGTCTAACTTGATGCATTCTATCTAGAGAAGGGCTCAGTGTTGAACAATAACATGTAAATGTCATAACAACGAAGTCAAAACATTTTTATATAACAGACGTGGGATTTGGGGTACTATAAGAACTGTGTGACTTAGCAAGTACATCAAATCAGTGTATTTGGAATTATTGCCAGTATCAATGTGCAAGTATTGTATATGCCATTTATTATCATATACAAACATATATATATGCTATGTGTGGCTTTATTAGCACTGGATTCTTGTATTACTGCATACTGAAAGTAAGAATTTTGTAAGCCGCATATTTAACAGTACGGCTGTGATTTGGTTTGGGACTGGTGCCAGTATAAAGACCAGATTTGTTAAGTGATTTTACAGCGACCACAGAGAAAGACAGAATTGTGCTCACTGGATTAAGGCTTAGGAGTAAGAGGGTTATGCTTTGTATGAAGAGGGGAAAGGCTACAGGAAAAAAGAAAACTAAAAAGAATAAAAATACTCTTCTCCCCACAATGGCAGGTTCTCCCTTTGTGTTTTAATTTTCACTTTTCATTTACATTATGATGATAAATTGAACCCGTAGAGCTTTACTTTTTATTTTGTGGCAGTCCCCAGAGGGTTAGTTCACATTCTTCTCAGGCTGCTTTCTCATAATGTGTACTCAAAGCTGAAGAAAACCTTTCAGAACACCTTTCAGACAGGCAGAACATATGCAATGGTTACCATTATATGAAGCAATAATACTACCCTCTACTATAATTATAGTGGTAGGGGATACTGGCTTAGCCCATGAAGCTCAGCACAACCATCTGGTAAAAAACATCAGTCATTTTTAATGTGTCTGGCTTCTTTAAGACAGATGTGTAACTTGGAAGTCCATCAAAAAGCACAACGCAGCTTTCAGTTAGTTTCAGCTTTTTGTGGTTGTTTCCAGTTTCTTTGGGTGAAGTGTGCAGCTGCAAATAATCTCATACAACAAATAGTGCATGCAACTATTAAAAACATTTATAAATTGTGAAGCCTTTTAGTGATCATGCAATAACTTATTACAGAGCTTATATATATATGATTTTATAAAACACTCACATAGATAGCACAAATACAAAAAAGTGGTTACTTGACACATGTGTATAGTAAAAATTCTAAATGCATATCCTACAGTCAAATAAGAGAAACTACAAGGAACTTGTGATGTAATTGTTTCCCCTCTCTAAATCACTGGCTACATTTAAAGATCAATTACATTAGTTACATGCACTCTGCAGCAGCTGCATTTTAAGCATTGATTTATCAGTTTTAGTTCGGAGGTTGTTTGTGAAAGAAATTGTGGGTGTATGGCAGTAGCAAATCAATTGCTGCACCTATTCTGGTGTTCCTTCTTTAAGGACTTGATTAGCATATTAATGAGTCCTCCATAGTGTTATAGCTGGTAGTATATAAAGAATCCTAGTGAAGCTATTGTTTATAATTGCGTCTAGAAGCTAGGGGAAATTGGAATAAATGAAAGCATTTAGAGGATCAGTCTTGCCAGTGAGTATTGCTGGAATATAAAGCTGCTCCATCTAATGATACCGAGACATATTGTCCGGCTCTAGCTCCATTTTAAAATCATCAAAGTTATACCTGTGGAAGTATTGCCACTTATATAACTGCGTTGCCAGTTTTTTTTTTTTTTTTTTTTTTTTTTACCTTTGGCTGCATTTCATTAAAGTCATTAAGGGGCTTGTTGCTGCACTGATGAATTACTGTTAGATAGGGCAAGTCTCTTCTTTCCAAGTAACAAACATCAGCAATCAGCTGCTGAATGTGGATTAATGAACTCATGTTAGTGAACAGACACAGATTCAGACCTACTATCCTGTGCCTCTCCTGGTTGCCTTTGTGTCCTAAGGCAGTATCGTCGAGATGTATTCACATCAAAGTATCTGTAGTTGTACATTGAAACCACAGTGCTGAGCTGGTATTTAGTCATCACATTCTAGCAGCGAGTTTTGTTGTTGTTTAAAATTAAGAGCTTGAGAGATGCAGATGCAGAATGTACGTGGCTGTGTGCAGTATGGGTGCCTGAATGAAAGGTGCCTGCCTAGCAATGCATTTAACTGAGGAGACTGAGGAGAAAGTATATTCAAGTAGACTTCATAACAGGCACTGCTTGGCTTGAATTGCCCTGTTGTTCAAATTGCATTCCCACAAAATGTTTCTGTGGCGGCAGTGTCAGATTCTTGCTTCGTGTGGGTGTTTCAATGGCATCCAAGGTGGAAGCAAGTAGCATTCAGAGCTGTTTGTACAGGCAAAAACCTTCTTACTGAGTTTGTACACTTAAACTCTACCACAAGAAGTACTGAAGAAGGCATATCTGTACCTAACCATGATACCAGTACCATAATGTTTTTAGTTTAAATCAGCTCACAATATCATGACTGTCATGACGGCTTATTTAGTACGTAAAGCCACAGCACAGGTACAAATTTTATTTTCTTTACAAAGAATCAACAGACTCATTTCTTCATTTAAAGATTTTTTTAAATCCACAATTCCAATGACAAGACAAAAACCAACAATGAATGTCAACTAAGTTTAAAATAGCTTATTTCTCAGTCCCAGAGAACTTTTGTCTAAAACATCTCTTGAAAGCCATTTGTGGAGAAAAGAATGTTTAATTTTTAAACTGATTGCTGTTGTTATTTTTGAAGTAAACTGGGGCTAATCGTGTTTTCTCTTTTAGATATTTTTTTCGGCCTTTTTGACTTTTTTAGATAGACATACAGTGAAGAAAGAAGAAAGATGGGGGAGGACATGCAGCTATAGGGCCACAGGTTGGACACGATCCCGGGCCGCCTGCACCAAAGCCATGCAGCATATGTGGTCGCCTGCTCACCCACTGAGCATATGTTTTCTTTTCTTAATGGAGAAATCTGCCTCACAGTAAACCTTTCTGGCCTTTCTGAACACAGGAGCTGTGTAGCATAAAATAATAAACTAAATACAGTATTTGCTAGTTGGATTGTACCCCTCACTTTTTATTCCTATGGTATAGTACAATATGAAAAAAAAAATACTGTAGTACTGGGTCTCATATTATACAGTATCTCACATGAATACAGCCTGCATGCTCGCTTTTCAATGGATATGACTTGTTGCTGGAAGGTAGAGGTATTAAATCCTCCATCCTCTTCAGATTTTGACAATGATATATTATTCATGCAGTCATCATTACTAAACTCTTTTCTCCTGTAAAAATCTGGTATGAAATATGTTACTAGGAAAAGAATTTGTTTGTGTAGCAGTTACATACACAGACTCTTCTCTCTCAGGCTCCTGGAATTGGTTGAAATCATTTTCTCTGATGGCTGTGATGGCTAGCATTTTCTGAACTAACTTTTTGAGTTCATCACCTGTGAAAGCTGCTATTCTTAGCTGTTTGGCTGAGTTTCTCCCTTCCTTCCTGTCTACAGTAAACATATCAGAGGATGCTATGAATGTGTTACAGAATTTTTGTTGTTGTTTTGTTACTTTCAGGAACTCTTCCAGTTTAAATTGGCCGAGCTTAATGAAGCACATTTATGGCCATGATATCATTTTTTTTTTTTTAATCCAAACTGATTTATAAACTGATTTGAACACTTCCTTGTCTGGAATCTTTCCGAGTGCAAACAACCAGTAATTCAAGCCTCACCCAGGAATACTCTAATTATCCCGCTCTAATCCTGATTTGAAAAACCAAATGCTGCGTTATGTATAAAAATATTATTTATAGTACAATCTTATATAATGTCTGAGACATCTAGTGACTGTGCCATGAGCCATAGGGAATGCAAGTCAAGCAAACAGCCTCAGGCTCAAAGAAGCGAAAGCGAAATGTGTTGAATCCTCTCTCTTCACTATTGTGTGGATTTCTCGGCATTTTCTTTGTCTTATCACATAATCTGCAGGAGTTGCCTGTAAAAATACACCCATCTAATCAGCCTCTATAACTAAAAGGAAATATGGTAGAGAAAAGCATCAGATCCTCCCTAATTGAAACCCAGTGGGTTTGCCCTGTTTGTTCAAATGAAATTCTGGTGGTAATTATTTACATTTCTCCACCCACTGAAAGCAACACCACAGCACTTACTGTGTGTGGCTTTTACTCGGCTTTTAGTTTGCAATATCTAATGCCAATGCACATCATTATCTCTACATTAATTTCCCCTGAACCTGAATGTATAAAGTACAGTGGCAAAATGAATGCTGGTGAGCCAGTGTAACAAATGGGCAGTATTTTAAAGACAGAAACACATAGCCTTTCTTTCACCTCTATGCTTGGTTTGATTCTCTAATCAACTGATCAAACAGCAGCACTCGAGATGATGGAAGGCGGTGCTGATGAGCACACTCAATTTTATCCTGCCATGATGAGGAAGCACGTCTGCAATTAAGATGGACAGATGGCAGAGAGAGAGAAGAGAGAGGGATAGAGATGTAGAGACAAAGGCGGAGGCAATGACAGGAGGTACTAAAACTGCTGTGTTTCTCATGAGGCTCTCAGTCTCCTGGGAAGCCAAGAAGGCCTCACAGATGCACACAAGTTTTATCACTGAGCCTCATTACCGGTGACATCCACATTGAGGGACGAGAATGCAAAATGTCACAACAATTCAATTGCTGCCTCATATTGGCTTCTTCAGATGCAGTTTTGCATTGTACGACCCGTTTCTGTTTCTATTTTTAAGCAGCATGTCGATCTTTTGTTTTAACCATCTATGTGAAATTGCATCTTGAGCTAAAGTACACTCATGCAACAGTCCTTGAGCTGTAACCACAAGCGATCAGTTATTAACAAGCACAATGGGTATTAAAATTGTGCATGATTTGCACAAACAAGTCAGCGCAATTGCATCTAAAAGCAAAAATAAAAAAGTATGCTGCTTTCTAGTTTGACCATTTCACACGCCAGATGGGTTCCATTTATGCCATCATTAATTCATGGTTACTCATTTTACTTATTACTTTGGCATATTTCTGTCCTCATTTGTGTTGCACGGTACCTAATGCTTTCACTGCGTTTGACATCCTTTTGAATATTAGGCCAAAACATTGTCACAGATGTTCTTTTCTACCGCTGGCATTTCTCAGTTCGTTACAGGACAATTTTCCTGTTCAGCACCTGTTTTGCTTAACTTTGAAATGTGATTTTTGCGTACCTTGTCGCTGAATATAATTGCTCCTAATTTCATCGTCCAAACACTAGTTTAGCATATTTGGAATGCCATGAGTGAAGGTGATGTGAGTAACTTAAAAATGCATTTAAATATCAGACTCACTGATAGAACTGGGAAATAAATCACAGTTTATCCTGCTGGTATCATGTGTTTGACATCCAGATAAGCATTCCACTACAATATGGTGACACCTGACTTGTAACAGGCTGCTGGCAAGTCTGTTTCCAATTAGGGTGATTAAATTGACTCTGGGACCCGGTTTTGTAAAAGTCCTCTCGTCTTTCTGCTGTCATCCCTCAAACATTTTCTCTCATTCCCATTCTGCCTCTCGTTTCAGTATCTTTCCATCTGTTCACCTTTGTTTTCTGCCCTCATCTTTCTCTTAGCGTAGAAAAGAGGAGAAGCCACAGTAACGAATGGTCTACAAAAAGCTGCAGAAAAGGCTGTTTTTGTCTCACTCCCCCAAGCCTGTAATAACCAGTTTTGTGTGTGTTCTCTGTTTGCAGGAGAAGGGGAAAGCAGACGGGAACATCGATCAATGTGAGTACACTTACTGTGTTCAAACCAAACAGCATTTTTCAAAATATGCCATGTTGTGCTCCATTACAAAATCTTTTTTTTTTCTTCTTCTGTTATTCTGGCATATACTTTGGTTTTCTGATTACTGGGAAATGCTGCTGGAAAGTAATTCAAATCTAAATGGCTCCCATAAAATGGACCATGGAGTCAGTCTTGGGCAAAGCTATGATAATGATGTGACTGTGACAGTATGAAAAATACAGTTTTTTTATTGCATTGCATTTATTGCTCCACTGTAAGGGGCTGAAGTGTTTGGAAGCATGACGGAGTTACATTATTGAAAGCATCTCAGTTGTTCTGGATATCAAGAGATTATTTACCAACTACCTGAGGGTGTGGTAAGCATTAATTTGCAGAACTGACACCATTTGGGAAATAAAGTATAGTTTAAATTAATGAAGATCTTTAATAATAATAATAATAATAATAATAAAAAAACTCCACCATGTTTCCTTTCATGAGCAAATAGAAAGCAGAATCATCTGAAGTCACTCACTCAAAATGACAACCTGTCAGATAAATAATTATTTAGCTGCCAACCCACTTTATCCACCTGTCAGAAATGAGTAAGTAATGTTTGCTTGACTCGTATGCTGTTTTGCAATGCAGTCATTGCTGAGAGTTAGCCATACAAAGATAATTTACATTCTTGAGCTTCCTTATAAGTTTGGCTGTTGAGTTTTAGAAGACCTGGGCATCGAACCATCAACTAGATGAGCAATCTGCATTACCAGTGGAACTTTGCAACTGCCAAAACCAATATTATGATAATAAATAAACATTTGATACTACTAGTCATCTACTGGTCATCAGCCAGTATGTTTGTGCTTAGCATTTTTTGTGAATCTTATATCTTTAAGTAACCCTTCACATTTACCTAGCAGCCATTTTTCTTAACCAGTGGACTAATTCTACACGGTAGATTACTATTAATCTTTTACAGAAATATTTTGGTAATGCTGTTGATGATTAAAGGGTTCCATGACACAGTTTTGGCCCTTGATTGGTACAGGTGGTGAACAAGTTGTTGCAGAGACTGTGCGTTTCTCTTCTAGAGGTCAGCAGTGTTTTGTTGGTAGTGTCTTTTTCCACTCCTGATTGCTTTACTCTCTATTTACTCAGTCCGTTTGAGCTGCTGGCTGAGTTGCTATGAAAGGTGTTGTTTGATATGTAGCTACAATCCTCATGAAGTCTTTTTTGTGTGTTATCTATGGCCAGAGCATTCACGCGTGATTTTCTTAGCTGGATGTTTTGTGTATTCTGTGCTACTGGAGTGCATGACAGTGGCATCGAGCAGTTTGCGTGGAAGTTACTGTAAGGGCAATATTTCCTGGCTGGCTGCTTCCTATTTGACAAGTGACTTCATCTGTAAGCATTAGGCCCATTATGATATGTAGTCTTCATCTCCAGAGTAAAGTGCTGCTTCTCTGCTTGCTGTCTGAGTTTTCTGTGCCTGCTTCTTTTCAACCTAAACATGACCCAGAGGATTTTCTTCATGTTTATCTTCCTTATCTGCAGATGTTTGTTAGCTGATTTTTTTTTTCTCAAACACTGGAGCATGTGGAGAAACATGATAGGCAAGTCCATATGTTATACCTGTCTTCACAGATGTCAGTGTTGACATACAGGAAGCACATACTGAAAAACAAAGACCCACACTGATGGCTGATTAAAAAAAAAAACAAAAACAAAAAAAAAACAGTAAAGTGGTTCTAGGCTAGTTTAAACATATTGTGAGCTGTGAGTCACTAATTGAGTGAATGTACAGAAGAACCCATTCATTTATCCATCCATTTTCTTAACTGTTTATCCATTTCAAGGTCCCAGGGGTGCTGGAGCCTGCCCCAGCTAAAAGGCAGGGTACATCATGGACAGGTCTGCAGTATGTTGCAGGGTTCATATCAACCTGTACTGGCAGAAAGCTTATTTTGTATGTAGGAAGTTGATGGGAGCACAAGAAGATGAAAGTAATTGATTGAAGATTGTGAGTATTTGTTTGTTTGTGTGATTGTGTGTTTCTTTCTTCCTTCCTATGTTTGTTCTGTACAAGCATTTATTGTTATACGGTTACGTGTAGGCAACTTTCTTTCCAGCTCCTTTGTTAGTTTTAGTTGAGAAGAGAGTCTAGAGCGTCTTTTCATTGACCCACAGTTTGAGTTTTGTCATTTCATTATTTGTTTTGGATTTTGAGAAGTTGTTTATTTATTTACAAAATCCTACAGAACCAACACAAACCTTTAAGACAGGTACATGTGCACAACACCACCCCTGTAAAATTTGTAAAAAGGGGGAACTCCCAAGAAGCTGCTTTAGCTTATACAGGGAGCTTATGTTCCTAGTTTCTGTTAATAGTGTTTTGTGTTTCCTTGTGCTTATGAGTTTTATTGTCTCTGATCCCTGGTATTGGTTGCCGATTGTTTCCTTATTTGCACCCCTAGTTCATAGTTTAGTGTAGAGCACTTTAGGTGTATCAGTTCCCTTGTGTATTCCCTTCGCATTCCTTCTGTCTGTCTTGTTCACCAGTGGCTGTGTCTTGTGTTGAGTTTAACTTCCCGTGTCTCGTTATCCCTGATTTGTTTCCACTGTGTCTCCTCCCTGTTTGCCCCTGCCTCATTACCTTGTGTGCCCTGAGTCTTACCATAGCCCTTTGTTGTGTAATCCTATTTCCTCATCCTGTTTTCCATAGCCTGTTTCCTGCCACTATATTGTTCTTGTAGTTTCCCAGCTCCCAGTGTTTCCTGAGGTTACTTATGGAATTTGGTTCACCTTTAATAAAATGTTGTTTTCATTTGATGTCTGCATCTGGGCTCCTCACTCATTACTTCAACCATTAAATGCACCTACTTTTAATTTTACTATTTATGGGCTGTTTTCAGTTATTTGCAGTGAATTCCAGATTGAGTTGTTTTAATGGTTATAAACTGTGATTCATTTTTGAATCAGTGGTAAACTGACATTATGTAACATTTACTCCTCAGTTAGGGTTATGCTGTGGATATTTTCTTGTACATTGGTGCAGGCAGTTATAATAACTTGTATGCGCCATGTAATAATAAAAAAATATGGGGTAGGGAGGCATTTTTGACACATGTGGTAGATTTGGATCTTGCCAGAAGTCAATCAGAACATCTGTAGAGTGTTTCTTGACTTTTTTTTTCCTTTATGCAAATTAGTTCCTTTTCCTTTCAGGGTTGTGGATTGTCACATCCCAGAACTGCTACTGAGTTAGCACTACCACAGGAGGCATGCTTAAAGGCATATGTGCTTGCAAAACATCAGGTTCTAGTGTTAAAAGTCAACAGTCATGACATACTAAACATGCAGTGTAAGTTTCCTGAAGGAAAGGGATGGACAGTTGTTGTTGCAGCTGTCTTTGTTGCATGTGTATTTATAGGGGTTTTCCTTTCAGAGTATAAAATTTTGGAAGGAAAATATTTAATCATACAAGCATGATTTACTAAGGTTTGCGGTAGGTAATTTACTTGCTACATTTATTTAAAGCTGGAAAAAAAAAGTTTTTATTTTACACCTGATGTGGCTGTGATAGTTGCTGCTCCGAGTGTAAATGTATTTAGAATGCAGGCGACGGTGTGAGCTGCGAACATGAAAATTTTAGCTCAGTCCTTACCCTGCATATTTAGAAGCAAGCCCTGAATATTTCTGGTCCTCTGCAATAATGGTGTTTTGATGAAACAGAGCAGAACTCACTTTAACTGAGCTGAACTTAATATGGAACCTTGCAAGGAGCGAGAGAAGGCTGCATCTTGTGCTGGGTATCACATGCAGCCAAGTGATTTTTTTTTCTTACAGTGAGCTGATGGGTTCGCAGCATTTCAGGTTTTTAGTGACATCTCTACACAGACATTTTAAACAGTGGTAAAAGTCTGCATGTCTCCCTCAGCCATGCATGCTCAAAGACTGACTTGCATGTAGTTCTTTTATTTTTTTTATTTTTTTATTTTCACTTCTGTGTAGTAGATCTATTACATACTAAATTGAAATGTCAAAATGCAGCAACTAAAGGTACTTATAAGAACTATGTTTGATTCTTCTTTGAATGTTACAATATGTAATACTGACTTTAATAAATACCTGAAACATCACATGAATACAAGTGAAAAAGGAACAAGAACAGTGTGTGCATTTACACATGAGGCACAGTAATAGTAACTTTATAATATTTATATGGGTCAGGATTTGAGGGTAAACTTAGCTTGTTATTTGTTGTCATACAGACCTCTAGATGAACACTGAGGAGACAGATTTATCCAGATAACAGCTCTCAGACCCCACACAGTCCCCCAGCTGTTTCTAAGGGAAAAGTTTGCCTTCATATCAAAAATTCTCCTTCTGCAGCCTCTGGTTGATCAAAAATACCATACAGAGACTAATGTGTAGTATTTTGATGGTACATCCTTGTCAGACCTGTTTGTTTTTCACCTTCATGCTCTTGGTAGTTCACAGTGGTCGTTCCTGAGATTACCATCATTGTAAATATTGCACCAGTCTCTCCTTCTTCACAGTAACACGGGCTGTCAGTGCTGGGTGACTTTAATCTGTTGGAATACCCTACCTGATATTGGAAATGCTTTGAACTCAGATATTGTGTTAACCTTGCCAAAACATCACTGCCTTGACACTGCTGTTCTAACTACAGTGAACCTATCCATGGCTCACACTCAGGTTACTAGCTACAGTAAGTATCACTGATGATAGAAAACTGGTAATGTCTACCAAAGCAGATTATATTTGGTGACTAGGGCCAGTGTTTACCTTATATTGAGTTATTTGTTGAGCCCCAACTGGCCATCACCAGATTGATTGTGTTTCTTTTTTGTTTTTAATGTAGCTCAATAATTCCTAGTCCTTCTCCCTCGCACTCCCTCTCTCACCCACCCACACACACACACACACACACACACACACACACACACACACACACACACACACACAAATGGATGTTAGTTTTTCCCCCGCAGAGAAAACTGCCAAATTCCTGAGAATCAATCCAGAGTTCACAAATTGTTAGTAGGGATACACTGGTCTTTGTACACAGTTCTGCCAGTGTTAGAGACACTTCAAAGTGCATTTTCAGTTAAATTTTAAAATACATTTTTCAAGTCCAAAGTAAGGATCAGATTTCTGCAGTAAGAGTTGTTCCTGAACCCGCCTCCAACTTTGCAAACCTCCTTCAGTACTTCAAATGTCTTGTAATTTTAAGAAAAAAACCCCCAGCTTGTTTGTGCTCAGGGCGTGCTAATTTTGTTCTTGAGACTAATTATCTTCTGCACTTCTGTTTGCTAAACCAGATCAGCTGTTGAAATCAGGCAATTACATTTAATTTTCTTGTTTTGCTCTCCTTTTATTTGGATGATGAGCAGCAGAGCTCCTTGGGATTGTCTTGTTTTCACTGCCATTGACAGGTTGCTTCTTTCATTTTCAATTTTTCATTATTTTAGTCTCCCCCCCCAACACACACACACACACACACACACACACACACACACACACACACACACACACACACACACACACACACACACACACACACACACTACCACCTGCTCACATTCTCTTTGATGTAATCTTTGTCCATTTTTTCAATCCTTTTCTTTTAAAAATAATTTACCCTTCCACTCACCTTTTCCTACATTTGCAAACCTGTTTATTGTGGAGTCTACATACCTCACGTTCAGGCGATGACATTAATCAAACTGCCCCAGATATACAGCTGAAACACAGATGCTACTAGTGAAAATAGCTTTTGTACAAAGACTGTTTATGAAGAATTCCAGAAACTCAGACACAAATTCTCCGTAAATTACATTTTTACTGGTTGGTGATGCAGAAACTATTTTTGGTCAAAATGTCACTGCCTGGAAAATATGTAGTTAGGTGTTCTTTTCACTGGGTGTTGTTTTTGTCAGTGGGATCTATATGGGAAAAAATTGAATATTGCCCATTTATCTTCCCAGGGAATGGTGATTAATTCAGTCTTGAGTGCTTAATTTATGAACCTTTGCAAAGGCCTAATCAGAGTTTGTTACCGTCACAAATTAAACAATGGGAAGAGGCAAAGCAAGTTAAGCAGTCCTGTGGTTCATTTAGATTGTAATTGGGTGAGAATTAGATGGGACAAGGTTGACAGAGAGACTCCCTAATAAGCAGCAAATGACTGGGGAGGAAGCTGGGAGGAAGAAAAAGAGAGAAGGGAGTGCAGGAAGCCCAGAGAAATGTGGGAGGGGTGGTCAAGGAAAATATATGTTCAAAGTCATCTCCTACCTTAATTATTGAGTAAAATAATATGTATCCATTGGCTTTGGTTTAGTATGACACATTGGCGTACTGACTTTTGCAAATGTTTATCTGCTTTAATGTCAAAATAAAACATGAGAATATTTTAGCTTTCTGTAATAAAGAATTAAATCAACATATGTGCCATTAGTTCTTTGCATACCCTAAAACACTGAGATGATCAGTGTGTTTGAAACTTTAAAAAAAAAATGTTAGTAAAAGAAAAAAATGATTAAGAAAAGTCAAGAAGACAAGAGAAGTTAAAAAAAAAGAAAAAAGTACAGTGTGAAATTGTGATTACTGTAAAGTTAATGTTGGAATGTCTGATACTTTCCTCATTGTTACCTCAAAAACCCTCCTATAGAGGTTTCAGTTATGACATCATGCACAGAGCTGTTCATCATTACTGGATGTGACACAACCACCAATCACAGGGGAAAAATGTATATTCCCTGACTGTTTGGTGAGTGGGTCCTAGAGATTCCTGGCTGTCACTAGGTGAAATTGGTTGCAAAGAGGGTGCTGCACCAAAAATCTCTTTATGATTACTTTAGTGGCAAGTAGAGGGGTAGTCAAAGTAAAACAGTTCACACATGGTATTTGTTGTTGGCATATTGATAGAGTTTAAAGAGCTATACAGCGTAATGCATGGAGAAGGCAGAATAACTGACCAAATTGTACTCAAGGTTGACAAGGATAGCATTAAATCACTGGGAAAAATCAAAATCTGCTCACTGAACATTTTGAAAGTATATTCTTCCTTAATATTGGCTTTAATGAATATTGTATTAATTATCCGAGGGGGGAAATATATATATTCTGATAATATGTTTGGTCACATTATGCTGCCATAACTTGATCGACACAAGAAATCACATAAGACGGATTAAGATACTATCATATGTAGATTACACTCCCAGAATCATCCTACATAATTAGAATGTGGGAAAAGAATAAATTTTCACTGTTGTAAGTTCACTCTCTAAGTCATATCGTAAATCTCTGTGAAATATAATTTCATTAAGCTGTAGAAGCAATAAAGATTACCGTGCGAAGAGTTCACTGTGTCATTGAAGACTTAATCAAATCAATCAAATGAAACAGGCACTGCTAAATTCACACCCATCTTTATAGACTTTGATACAAAATTAGAATATCTTCAGGTAAAGTTATGAATTGCCTCATAAATCTCACAATTTTTACATTGTCATGAACCTAAATTTGATCAAGGTTAGAATTTACTCTCTGATCTGATTCACAGGCGGCCAAAGTTTCACGCTGTGATAATTTTTACCAAAAAGACTGAAAGTCAAAGACAAAAGGGGATTGGAGTGCCATGTTGAGCGTGCCTGCAGATACTGCTGAAGGGCTTAAGGAGGGCACACAGCTTCTCCAGGGACTAAGACGGACTGACACTCTGAATAACACTTTACTATGACTAGGGCAAGCTGCCTGCTTGGACACACACACACACACACACACACACACACAAGCCTGAGTGCAGACAGAGACTGAAAACTGACATAGGTTTTGTGTTCTGTGAAAAGATGTACCGGGAGAATTGGCAGGCAAAGGTACAGATGTGTTTAGAAGCCTGAGAGCTTTATCTGAACTTCCTTTGTGCTTGAATGAGCTTAAATGAGCTTGAGTCATAGCTCTGTAACGTTTTACTATTTAGCAAAGAACATAACTGGCTTGACAACTTTTTGCATACCTCTAAAGTTAGAATAAAATCAGCCATGGGATACTTGTTTATTTCTTTATCTTTTCACCAGAAATTCTGTTCTACTTTTTATTCTTTGTCAGTTTTTGTGTAACACTACAGTATCCTGGCACACTTACTCAATATATGAATTTGATGGGGGTGTAACTAATGACTATTAGTTGTTTTATTTTTTTGTTCTCCAGTTGCTTAATTCATCCCTTGCATTAATTATCATTGTTTCAGGATAACACATTTCACAAAAATCTCTGTCAAAATAAATATTTTGACTGATTAAGAGTTATCCTTACTCTGCACACAATTAGTCTATTTAGTGTTTTGTGTGAGCTACTAAATTTGCTGTAATACTGCTTTTGCTCTACATTTTCAGAGTGTAAATCTACTCCTGGATGATCCTTGCTGGTGCTGTCTGAATCTAAGCATCACTGCAAAACCTTTACATCTATTCCTTACCTTCATCTGTCTGATTTTTACTGCCTTACACATCAACCACAGATGGCTTTATGAGCTGAGAACAAAAATGATTGCTTTCGAATTCAGATTATATGCCTCGGTGCACAGCTCTCTTTTCCTGTCTTTATCCTGCCCTCTTTCTTACCTCCAAAGCACGTGTGTGTGTGTGTGTGTGTGTGTGTGTGTAGGTGTGTGTGTGTGTGTGTGTGTGTGTGTGTGTCTCATATATACATATGCATACATATAGAAACGCTACACATATACAGTGGTGAACACACTGTATATGTGTAGTCTTTGTTGGGTCTTCTACCAGAGGCCTGGGAGCTTGAGAGTCCTGCGCAGTGTCTTAGCTGTTGCTAGGACTGGGCTCTTCTGGACAGAGATCTTGGATGTCATTCCTGGAATCTGCTGGAGCCACTCTCCCAGTTTGGGGGTCACTGTCCCGAGTGTTCCGATTACCACGGGAACCACTGTTACCTTCACCTTCCACATCCTCTCTAACACTTCTCTGGGCCCTTGGTATTTATCGAGCTTCCCATGTTCCTTCTTCTTAATGTTCCTCTGGAAGTCCCACAGGATCTTAGCTCTGTTATTCTCAACCACCCTTGGGGGTGTGTCCTATTTTGACCTTGGGGGTCACCTGGGGTCTTGCCTGTGCCTCTGTGCTGTCTTTCAGCCCAGCTTTGTCCAGCCATTGGTAGGATTTTTTGATGTCAGCCAATTCTTCTATCTCCTGGTCGTACACTTTGTGCAGGGGCCTGTACTTTCATGATACCTTCCATGCATGGTAAGGAGCTCTCTTTTCTTGATGTCAGTGGCTTCTATCTCCTCCTTTGGCCAGCTGATTATCCCAGCAGGGTATCTGATGACCGGCAGGGCGTAGGAGTTGATTGCCCGGATCTTGTTCTTCCCATTCAGCTGACTCTTCAGGACTTGCCTTACTCTCTGCAGGTACTTGGTGGCTGCAGCATTTCTTGCAGCCTCTTCATGGTTCCGTTTCGCCTGTGGGATTCCAAGGTACTTGTAGCTGTCCTCAGTGTCTTCAGCACTGCCTTCTGGTAGTGCAATCCACTCAGTTCTGACTACCTTCAGTCTGTGGATCAGTGAATCGATGTCTTGTTCACTCCTGGCGTACAGCTTGATGTCATCCATGTAGAGAAGGTGGATAATGTTTGCTCTATTCCATAGCTGGTATCCATAGGCAGTCTTGCTGATTGAGGGCATTCAGGCCTATGCAGAGCAGCACTAGATGGTGACACACACACACACAGACACACACACACACACACACTGTATAGTGTGTATTGTTACAGATTATTCAGTTATACTATTAATCTGTCTCCCCTATTTGAATGTTGATGACTGGTTGAATTATTTTGTAACTTTAGGGGTAGTTAGTCAAATCACTCTTATTTATATAGAACATTTAAAAGAACAAGCAAAAGTTCCTTCCAAGCAGGCACATTTGCATTTGAGATAAAAAGAAAAAAAGAAATCACATAAGCATGATAGAAATGAAAAGCAAAGCAACACTTGATTGAACACATGACATAATGATTAAAAATGGGATAAATGAACAAAATAGTTAAAACCCTGGGATACAACTATAAAGGGGATCAAATAAATAAATACTATAAATACATAAATAACATTTAGCAATCATAACAGTCAAAATAAAAGAGCAGTAAGAAAATGTTCACAGTGTGCTTGACACAACTATGAGGCACCTCAGTCGTCACTAAAATCAAATAAAAAATAGGTAGGTCTTTAAAAGTGATTTAAAATTGCCAGTGGTTGGGCAGGATTTTATTTGGGATGGCAGATTATTCCAGAGCCTGAGGGCAATAGCAGCAAAGGCCCAGTTGCCTTTAATTTTTAGGTGAGAAGTTGGCCCTGAGAGAAGTTGTTGGGAGGATGAACTCAGTGACCTGGAGGCAAAAAATGGGGATAAAAGATCTGTGATACATTTTAGAGTTGCAATTGAGCTAAAACAGGAGTGATGTGTTGCCTTTTCATCTTTGTTAGAAATCTAGCTGCTGAGATTTGAACCATCTTCAATCAAAAATCAAAGAAGCATATTTAGATTTAATATCATTATATGGCAGCAAGTGTCCAATTCTCACTGCACCAAAACTGTTGATCACATCTCTCCTAAGGTGTCATAAAGAATTTGAGGAAATAGCTATTTGAAATGATGCTGTGGGACAATGTTATTACTGCCAGCAACCTTGGCAAACAGAAGAAATTACCCTCTGTTTCAGAATATAAAATGGGTTCAATTACAAAAGATGCAAAGTTGTTCAATTTGGACTTACATCTAGTGACAAGGCAGTATTTATTCATTTTGTATGTGTTTTTCCTGGCATATGGTTTGCACGAATCCCTCAGCATAAAAAGTAACGTTGAATTCATTGCCCCTCTGCTGTATTACTGTCAGACTGGTGAATATGAGCCAGGATGATAAATGAGTGCTATGATAGCTTCAGCAAAGAGTGCATGTCAATGTGGTGGCCATGTGGTTGACAGTAAAATTTGCAGTCAATGAGTCATGAGGCAGTTGCTACTAGGCAGAAAATGTTATTTGTCAGACTCAAAGGAAGGGCAACCTCCAAAACCTTCTACTCTAGGTGAATTCGTGGAGTTCGATCAGTTCTCGGTCAACAATCTGCAGGTGAAGCACATAGAAATGTTTACACGGTGCAGATGACCTGTTGCTGCACCAGCAGTTGTCACTTCCCTTTAACATCTGAAACATCAGTTCTTGAGACATCCCATGTAGCCTTATATGAATCATATATCTGAGGATATTTAGGGCAGTTCTCATGGCTTTGCCTCGGTTAAGATTTTGTCTTTGCTGTCCTAATTATCATACCTTCTTTGACCATCTGGAAGACTAGCATAAGGTATGAGGCATAATTCACTTCACTGTCTTCATTTTCTGTTGATGCTTATGCAGTTTACTGCTTTCAAGTATGCCAGCAGAGGACAACCTCATCTGAAGAGGAAGGCCACAAGATGTGACTGAAAACTTTCCAACTGCTAAGTGGATCTTGCGACTCTGTCAAACTGCTATTTCGAGGTCTAGACAGAATCTTCAAGCTCAGAGAGAATGGCAGCATGAAATGCCAACATTTCCTGGCCACCTTTCAAGCCTACACTAAAGGACAGAAATATCCTGGATGGATTGTTACTACCCTGCTAGGACCCTGTCAGAATATTTCTTTAACACTCATATTTCACAGCAGCTACAAGACCAACACAAAACGCAGCATGTACCTTAGAAAACTGGGTATGGCAGACCATGGCAGATTTTCCAGTAACTTATTATTGTACAGTATCATAGTGCCCTTTATGCCTAGTTTGCAAGCTTGAATCCCATCTGTGAGATGTATTTTCTCACTGATTTGTCAGAAGTATCTTACCTTTGGTTTCACTGCTGTTAAATGGTGATTTGTCAGTTTGGAAGAAAAAATCCTCAAAGTACAAAAACAAATTTCCGATACTCAGGCAAAGGGTGGAAAGCTCGGGGCATAGATGAAATAAATGAGACAACATTAAAGTACTGAGTCTATAAGGAATCAAGGTGGCAATCACACTAGCGCACTTTACCAGGATAGAATGAGATGAAAATGAATCAAATTGGCTTGAATAGAATTTAAAAAACGTTTTAATAAGGCATTTGTATTTCCTACATAATTTTCTAGATATGACAAGCAATTACCATTGTCCGGGTTTTGGCAGTGTGAGCAAGTGGGCTCTGCCAGGATTCTGCCTTTGAGGGTGTGCTTTTAGAATTCAATATGCAATTTGAGATTTCTCTGAAGCTCTTTGTCCACATCCACTCCTTTTTTGTTAGCGACAAGAAAGCACATAAAAGCGCTGCAGCTGCTGTGACAGACATTGTGATCTCAACAAACTACTATATAGCCACATCCCACTGAGAAAAGTCTCCAGAAATAACCTCATAGACTCACAGTCTCGTCTGATCATTATCATAGTGAGTGTATATACAGGAATTTATTTTTAAAATTTGTTTTGATCTGCTGGAGCCTTTCGAAATGCATCGAGATTAATGCGAATCCTATCACAGATGTGATTTGTTTCTTTTTTTAAAAAAGAAACAAAGTCAGTGAGGAAATGGCTTCCGTGGCTAGGCAGGTGGGATGGTTGTTCTCAGAAATATTTACTACTTACTTTGAAATTAAGTCACTGAATAATTTATTATCCAACAAATGTAAATGTAAAATGGTTTGGCTAGCCATTTAGAAAGAGAGCAGTTCAACAACGGCAAAATAGTAAACCTAAAAAGTTTTTTTAAACACCTGAAGGGTGTGCTGAAGTCAAAGGGGCGCTAGAATCATACATATGTAATGCAATAAGGTCATGGGTTCTGATAGAATGGCACATGGGGCAAAGATAGGTCATTTATGGTATATTGTTAGCATTGATTAATTATGTGAGATACTATCAAGGTTCCTTCATAATTACAACTCTCACCCTATCAAGTGGAAAGACTTTAATCATTATTCTTCCAGGGGGTCTTCATTTGAATCTTTATACCAAAGTTCAGATTTAACATGCACAGTCGTGTTTTGAAAGCTGGGCATTAATGTCAGTCAGTGTAAAGCAGGTGCTTCCTCTGTTTCACATACCCAGTTCAAGTATTATAGTTTACATCTGCTGCCATCACAATCATTTCCTGGAGATTTCCCCCCTGTGACTGCTGTTATAGAAAGACAGCTTCTTTGGGTCGAGGTTGGTTGAGGGGTATAGTCCAGGCCTTGCATTCAAGTACTGTAACACGTTTAAGTTTTGCTCCCCTTGCTATGCTCTGTATCCATAACCCTATAGCTCCAGACTCTATATTCTTGTCAATATTTTCTGCCATCATTGCCATATTGCCAGTCATGAGTGATTGTTAAACTGAATGAATTTCCTTTATGTTTTGTATTGCAATGCACTTTTTGATAGTTCAGGGAGGCCCATCTTTTGGATATTATAATATAAGCATGTACAGGGGCTCTAAAAGACAGCTCAAAACATGCTTAGAAATGTATGAATTTAATAGCATTAGACAATAAAAGAAAAACTACTTATATTTTGAGACAGAAAAAGGAAACTTGGCAACAGTATTTTCCACAAAAACAATTTTGTTAGTTTTGAAAAACAACACATGAAGACAGACTGTTTGGACACCCAGCAGGGGCTTCACTAAATATCACATTTACATGTTTATTATTTAGCTTGCTGAACTGGGAAATGTCTGGGCATGAAATCAATCAGTTACTGTAATAGCTGTGGTGAAGGTTTCCTCCATGTTTCAGCCAGCAAAGCTTTTAATTCATCCCCAGAACAGTCTGACATTTTTTTTTTCCCTCCATGGTATCCCATATGTGCATTTTGGGATTTAGGTCAGGACTCTGGGAGGGCACTTTGATTTTCTACTAGTAAAAATATTCTTGCAGCTAGCATCTGGCAATCATTTTTTGGTTGATTAGTTTGCTAATTTTCTTTGTGCACTCGACATTAACATATACAAGTTCACCGTTGTTGTAAGAAAAACTCTTTACATCTAGTGTAGTCTTGTTGCCGGTGAGAATTCTTTTACTGGCTTTCGCAAACTTTCTATCATCAGAGTCAAGTAGGTTTATTTTGGCCTCATCTGGAAAAAAAAAAAACTCTTCTTTTGCATGTTCTTTTGCAAAATTAATCGTATCTTCCTCTTTGAGCTTGTAAATGTTTTCTGCTGGATTATTCCCCCTCTGTACCCACATCGGTTGTTCCTATTTTGAACAGTTTGTGAAGTCATTTGTATATTTTAACTCTTGTTGAACTTAGAAGGAGACCCTGGAGCTGTTTCTCTTCTTTTTTTGGGGGTATATTTTCATGAGTTTACTTATAAGTATGCACTTCGGGCCCCAGAGACTGGCATTTTGTATTGTACAAGTTACTGTGTTATCAGAGTTATATGGATGTCATTTGAGATTAATATTGCCACACTGATGATCCCGCTAATACTATTGACTGACTTCTAGTACACAAAATAAAAATGTTCATTAGGATGACTGACACATTTCTTTTTTGTGTGTACATAGTATATTACTGTGTGTGTGTGTGTGTGTACACACTATATGAACAAATGTTTTGGGCCACCAATCTTTGTATTTTGCAACAGCCATGCAGTCTGCCTTTACAAACATATCTTAAAGGTATCTTCATTATTACTTCCATTATTACTGTATTATTAACATTTCATTTCTATAGCAGCACTGGATGATGTGGTTACTGACAGTGGTTATTCTAGACTCTGTCAAGTGGGGCCCTTAGGGAGGTCAGGTCTTTCCTACTGTCACTGCAAACGTTGCACATTGCTACTGCTGTAGAATAAATTTGTTACAATAAATGACTTTCTTCATCTGATTTCTCAAGATTACAGACAATAGCCAATATCTGAGCATTTTCTATTAAAGACAAAAAAAAAAGTTATAAAGACCACTGATTCGTTTGTTGTGTTTTCAAAAGGAGTTTAGATTTTTATGTATTCCAGTAACCGGTCATAGCTTGGTGCTCTGTCGCTCATGCGTGGCATTTAGGGATATATATATTTTTTCCACTTTTACAAGAACAAGAGAATTCAGCTGAGGAATAACAATCTGGCACCAGCAACTAGATTTTTTTTCTTTTATAGAATTTGACCTGTAATATTCTTAAATACTTTCTTTACAGCTAATGACAAGGGGGAGATAAAGAAGCAGTCTCACTAAAGAATAATATATCTCGCACATCTCAACCGTTCTCTCAGGGAATAGGTATGGTCTCCAGTCACATTCAGGAAAGGCATTTCATATTCAAACACAAATGGAGCAATTTGTGCAAATAGCATGCGTAATACTGGGGCAGACTCCCAGGTCTGTGAGCAATGGCTGGGCCCTGGAGAAGAGGCTCTTCACCCTAACTGCATCAGTGACGAAACCCTGGGCCCATGGAAATAGGGCAGCAAATGAATTAGGGTGTCATTGGTTAAGGACATCAGTGAGAAGAAAGAGATAGAGACAGAGAGAGCTTCATAATGAAATTGCTCCTTGCCATACTAAGTAGGAGCAATAAGTATATTGTGAAAGAGCTGGCTGTGGCTAACATGGCTGTTTTGACATGTTGGAATGAGTTGTCTTACAGTGTGCTAAGTGATAATTCAGCTGTCATTCTGAGGGAGATGCAATGATAAATTTCTCAGGGCAGGGATCAAAGTAATCAACTAACTGTGCTTTCTTCTTACACTAATTATAGAGGAATTAATGACAGACTCTCACCTTCAAGCCATCTACCCACAGGTTATTTCTTCTGTTTTTCTTGAAAGGACCAGTGGCTCATTAAAAATAAAGATTTTTTTTTAAGCTAGTACACCTTCAGACTTTGTTCAGGAAATCCCATACATTTTCCAAGTATCTAAAAGCCTGAAGTTCACCTCAAATATACAATATATTGCCAAAAGTATTCACTCATCCACCCAAATCATTGAATTCAGATGTTCCAATCACTTCCATGGCCACAGGTGTATAAAACCAAACACCTAGGCATGCAGACTGCTTCTACAAGCAATTGTGAAAGAATGGGTCGCTCTCAGGAGCTCAGTGAATTCCAGCGTGGTACCATGATAGGATGCCACCTGTGCTACAAGTCCAGTCATGAAATTTCCTCACTACTAAATATTCCACAGTCAACTGTTAGTGGTGTTATAACAATGTGAAAGTGATTGGGAACAACAGCAACTCAGCCATGTAGTGGTAGGTCGCGTGAAATGACAAATTTGGGGTCAGCCTATGCTGAGGCACAAAGTAAACAGAGGTCACCATCTCCAAGATCTCCATACTTCATGTGGACTTCAGATTAGCTCAAGAACAGTAAGTAGAGAGCTTCATGGAATGGGTTTCCATGGCCGATCAGCTGCATCAAAGCATTAGATCACCACACTCAATGCAAAATGTCGGATGCAGTGGTGGTACACTGCCACTGGACTCTAAGCAGTGGCGACGTGCTCTCTGGAGTGACAACTCACGCTTCTTCATTTGGCAATACAATGGACGAGTCTGGATTTGGTGGTTGCCAGGAGAACAGTACTTGTCTGACTGCGCTGTGCCAAGTGTAAAGTTTGGTGGAGAGGGGATTATGGTGTGGGGTTGTTATTCAGGAGTTGGGCTCGGCCCCCTAGTTCCAGTGAAAGGAACTCTTAATGCTTCAGCACATATTTTGGAGAATTTCATGCTTCCAACTTTGGGAACAGTTTGGGGATGGCCCCTTCCTGTACCAACACAACTGCACACCAGTGCACAAAGCAAGGTCCATACAGACATGGATGAGTGAGTTTGGTGTGGAAGAACTTGATTGTTCTGACCTCAGAGTCCTGACCTCAACCTGATAAAACACTTTTGGGATGAATTAGAGCACAGACGGCGAGCCAGGCTTTCTTGTCCAACATCAAATGAAACCCTATAGATTAAGAATCTCACGCCACTCATGTTCACATGCATGTGAAGGCAGATAAGCAAATACGTTTTGCTATATACAGTAGTTTATATCTGGAATCTGATATTTAAGCTACGCAAATTGTAAATTTTTAATGGACAAAACATTTTTAATTTGCATAATAATAATGTTTGAAGTCATCCTGGGTTTCACCCACACAAGACAATCCACGGCGTAGTACTATAAAATATGTAAATATAAAAATATAAAATATATCAATATAAAAATCGTAATTATTCAGAATACTTTTTCCAGAACTGTGACCTTAATTACAGTTTACATCATTTATGAGTCTTCATAGTGCATCACAGTAGCATGAGCAAATGTAGAAAGTCAGTCTCTTGCATTGTTTACTGTAGCACTCACACTTACCTGCTTTTGCAGTCTGCCATTGTAGCTTTTCTTTTTGTTCTGCTTTCAGCTGTTTTCTTAAGATCTGTTTGTCTCTCTTCATCCTTTTAACTGTCAGATTTTTAAAAAATAAATATCAGGTACTGCTTGTGGAAATCTGTGCTGATATGAGTTCCAGTTTGTTTGTTTTTTTAAACTGCTGATGCTGATATTTTTTTTTATTGATTGCATTGGTTTCGTTTTGTGCCAGTGTGGAAAAAAAATCTTCATTATTTAAAAAATAAACACTATTTCAGCTTTCAGCGCCTCATCAAACTATCTTTGAACATAAGCCAGGACGGAAATGTGATACAACAGATAAACATTGATCACTTCCATTAATACATTTTATAGGTTGAATATACACTCACCAGAAACTTTATTAGGTACACTTTGCTCATATTGGGTTAGACCTCTTTTACCTTTAAAACTGCCTTAATTATTTGTGGCACTGATTCAATAAGGTGCTCAAAACGTATCTTGATTTTGGTCCATGTTGACTTGATAGCATCACACAGTTGCTGCAGATTTGCTCGCTGCACATCTATGATGCGAATCTTCTGTTCCACTGCATTCGAAAGGTGCTCTATTGGATTGAGATCTGATGACTGTGGAGGCCAGTACAGTGAACTCACACTCATGCTTGATGTATTGTGTGTTCATGCTCTTCTGCATTCCTTGGTTCTGACAAGTAGTTATTTGAATTATTGTAGCCTTCCTGTAAACTGAAAGCAGTCTGGCCATTCTCCTTCGACCTTTGACATCAACAAGGCATTTTCACCCAGAGAACTACCGCTCACTGGATATTTTCTCTTTTTTTGGTCCATTCTCTGTAAACCCTAGAGGCTGTGTGGGAAACTCCGAGCAGATCAGCAAATACTCTGAAATACTCAGACCAGTCCATGTGCGCCAACAACTGAAAATGTAACATACAATATCTGATACTCCTGGTTTTGGTTTTTCAACTTGTTCAAAAAAGCTTTCCATGTGTTTCTATTATTTTTATGTGTTGTCTTTTTTAACAGTTTACCACAGCAAAGTTTTCATCATTAATTAAAATATAAATAAGAATATTATTACCATGAAAACAACATGGAAATAGTTATCTAAATTAATTGTTGAATTCCTGCTACTGAGAGTCTGCCACAGTCTGCAGTCATTCGTTCTCCCTCAGTCAGATTTACAAAGGTTCATCTCAAATACGTAATTGACTTTTTGTAGAGATCATTAAAAGATGCTGATATGAAGCATTGAGATTATAAATGTATGCTTTAAATGTGTGTTTAACAGGTGTTCAAAGCACTCAGCATTTATTCAGAGATATCAAAGAATGCAACAAAGGGGTTGCAGGGTCAGGTCAGACACCTGGCAGGCGTCCTTATCCAGATAACATTCAGCCTTTTTAATCCTGATTAGCACTCCCTTTGATGATCACAATGGTTGTTTGGCTTCTAACATGTGCCATTACTCTGCCTCTCACTGCTTGCCACAGCTCTTTGTTTTAACCTTTATTTTCAAAATTAGAACAACAATAGAAAGCGACATAATGGGAGCTTGATCCAACTCTTAACAGATAGAAGCAAAATTACCGTAAGAAGACCTGACAGTTCCTTTGGTGTCCCTTGGCATAAATTCCACACCTGTCTGAACCTGAACTGATCTACAGTGGGTACGGAAAGTATTCAGACCCCTTTAAATTTTTCACTCTTTGTTTCATTGCAGCCATTTGCTAAAATCAAAGAAGTTCATTTTATTTCTCATTAATGTACACTCAGCACCCCATCTTGACAGAAAAAACCCAGAAATGTAGAAATTTTTGCAAATTTATTAAAAAAGAAAAACTGAAATATCACATGGTCATAAGTATTCAGACCCTTTGCTGTGACACTCATATTTAACTCCCATGCTGTCCATTTCTTCTGATCCTCCTTGAGATGGTTCTACTCCTTCATTGGAGTCCAGCTGTGTTTAATTAAACTGATTGGACTTGATTAGGAAAGGCACACACCTGTCTATATAAGAGCTCACAGCTCACAGTGCTGTCAGAGCAAATGAGAATCATGAGGTCGAAGGAACTGCCCAAGGAGCTCAGAGACAGAATTGTAGCAAGGCACAGATCTGGCCAAGGTTACAAAAGAATTTCTGCCAGCACTCAAGGTTCCTAAGAGCACAGTGGCCTCCATAATCCTTAAATGGAAGAAGTTTGGGACGACCAGAACTCTTCCTAGACCTGGCCGTCCAGCCAAACTGAGCAATCGTGGGAGAAGAGCCTTGGTGAGAGAGGTAAAGAAGAACCCAAAGATCACTGTGGCTGAGCTCCAGAGATGCAGTAGGGAGATGGGAGAAAGTTCCACAAAGTCAACTATCACTGCAGCCCTCCACCAGTCGGGGCTTTATGGCAGAGTGGCCCGACGGAAGCCTCTCCTCAGTGCAAGACATATGAAAAAACACATGAAGGACTCCCAGACTATGAGAAATAAGATTCTCTGGTCTGATGAGACGAAGATTGAACTTTTTGGCGTTAATTCTAAGTGGTATTTGTGGAGAAAACCAGGCACTGCTCATCACCTGCCCAATACAATCCCAACAGTGAAACATGGTGCAATTGAAGGAAAGATGACCCCAAGTACAGAGATATCCTGGAAGAAAACCTCTTCCAGGGTGCTCAGGACCTCAGACTGGGCTGAAGGTTCACCTTCCAACAAGACAATGACCCTGAGCACACAGCTAAAATAACAAAGGAGTGGCTTCAGAACAACTCTGTGACCATTCTTGACTGGCCCAGCCAGAGCCCTGACCTAAACCCAAATGAGCATCTCTGGAGAGACCTGAAAATGGCTGTCCACCAACATTCACCATCCAACCTGACGAAATTGGAGAGGATCTGCAAGGAAGAATGGCAGAGGATCTCCAAATCCAGGTGTGGAAAACTTGTTGCATCATTTCCAAGAAGACTCATGGCTGTGCTAGCTCAAAAGGGTGCTTCTATTCAATACTGAACAAAGGGGTCTGAATACTTATGACCATGTGATATTTCAGTTTTTCTTTTTTAATAAATTTGCAAAAATTTCTACATTTCTGTTTTTTTCTGTCAAGATGGGGTGCTGAGTGTACATTAATGAGAAATAAAATGAACTTTTTTGATTTTAGCAAATGGCTGCAATGAAACAAAGAGTGAAAAATTTAAAGGGGTCTGAATACTTTCCTTACCCACTGTACACTTTAGATGTAATTATGTCATAAAAAGCAACAGTAAGATATAAGCAAAAGTGCAAGAGACATATCTTAAGCTATTCTCTGGATTACTTGGTGTAAGCTATGTCTTAAACTCTTTTCATCCCTTTTTCCTCAGACTTAGATTAACTTTCTTAATTTTTGTTTCATCATTATTTTGTCTTTAGAGATGTTAGTCTCATGACAGTAAATGAATTTTAGGAAATATTAAATATTTAATTTGCTTTCCTGTGTGTGTGTGTGTCTTTCCTTGAGATGCCCCCAGCTGTATGGAAAATTATGTCAACAGACATTATTGATGAATGGAAAACCATGATGAAGAACCACAACGTGTCTCTTATGTACTTTGTTTTATAGACTAGTGTTTTTTTAATTTCTCGGGCATTTACAGACATCACTAGCAGGCACAGTAGAAACCAGAAACCAACATAATCTCTCCGCATTGCCTTTTAATAAAGAGGTAAACATAGTCACTTGTGCTGTGGATTGTTTTAATTTCTAATCCATGTGCACTATGGTTTCTTCAAGGAATGAAACATTTACTGGTAGCCTTTCAATCAGCATGGTAGCTAAGTGAAAAGCACAATTAAATGTACAAAGGCAAACAGACTGTATCATTATTTTTACCCTACAATCTAAATTATTTGGACATTTTAAATGCAGTTGTCATTGAAATACTCAATTTCTTGTTCTATGAGAACTTATTATTAATTAATTGCTTTTAATTTGATTTGTGCACACAGTTTTCAAATTTGTGAAATGAGATTGTAAAACTGTAGGATTATGAATCAAGAGCACAATATAAAAAGTATATTGTACAGATCTTCTCAGCTCAAGGTTTCCTTTATGTTGTGACTACAACAACAAAGACCCATTGAAAAATACAAGAAAAAGTGCGATTACACCACCAATATTTACTTCTGAAGTTTTTCTCTTAATGGTAATATTTACATTGAACAGTTTTGCATGTTTGAAGATTGTGCTTGTTTGATAGACCCAAAAGATTTCCAGCAGGAAACAACATTGGAACAAGACGATCAGTGTCATTCACTTCAACTTTCAGTCGTTTTAGTGTTGTGGCTGATAGTTCTTCACTGTAGCACATTACGGAGAATTCACAGTTCTCCCGCATGACCAGTGGTTGCCAGATGGTTGGTCTCTAGGCCTATATAACTGGGACCTAAGATGTTTGTAATTTTGACACTGGTCATTGTTTTTAATTCTTCATTCACATAGGAGAAAAAAAAAGATTACGTTAATATCAGGTGAAAAGCTCTTTGTTTTACTTGCTAAACAGATAACATCTTGTGCAGATTTGTATATTATCAGAGCTGCATCAATGCAATCAGCACTTTCAGCTTAATATATTGGAAGTCAGGGCACTAAGCGAATGATGGTGTTATGACAGGCAAGTCACACCTTGCTTTCAGAGCCAAGTGTGCCTTTTTGGTTATTGTCCAGCCTTTGCAGAACAATCTCAACAAGTTAACAGGGCTGTTTTGTTCTTTGACATTCAGTGATTGCAGTGTGTGTCATCACAGAATCCATTGGTTCAAAATGAATACTAGTTTCAACAGGTTCCACCCAAAGTGTGAGAGAGTTAAATTACTTAATAATTCCTCCTTTTTCTTGCACTGGGAAAACACATTAATTTTGTCCTATTAAATCAGACAGCCAAAATGCATTTGAAGTAATTCATTTGCATCAATCTGAACTTGTGTCAACTTGAAGGAATAACATTGCCTCTCTGCAAAATAGAAGCTCTTTTGCTCATGGATGAGACTAATTAATGCCTGCTGTGTTCTCATCATTCTCCTTCCCCATTCATTTGGCATATTAGGCAAAATGCTCTGAGAAATGTAATTACATTCATGTATCATTAATAGCGCGTCTCAGTGTTATTTAGATGGAGAACAGAGAATTATGGAGTTGTGCCCCACTGCGTGTTTCACAAAAAGACTGCAGAAGAGTAACATTATCTTTCAATAAAGTTATAAATACTTCAAATATTTGCCTAGAGAAATAAGATAGTGGTGTACTAAGCTCTGGAAGATTATGGAATAACATTTGTCATCGTCTATTATTTGCATTTAGTAAAAAAAAAAACCTTGTTTTATTCTAGGAAAACCATTCTTATCAAGGATTACTGGCTCTGTCTACATTCAGATCTGTGCTGACTTCATAGTTTGTATTCATGAGGCTTTTTGGCCTCCCTATACAAACAGTAACCTGTGGTCGCAAGTATGGAATAACATGTCTGCCATCGCAGTTGTGGCAATTCATTATTTTTCTAAGGAATACCAATGTCCTTTGAATACATTTATATCTCTCTCTTTGCAATAACACACCTTATAAGTATGAGAGATTCTCAAGGTGGATCTCGAAATTAAATAATCACCGAGTGTTGAATAAAGAACAGCATATCTAACCCTGACAAATGAATAAATCAAGGATATAGAGGCTGCTTGTGAAAACTGGCAAAAAAGTGGACTTTTCTAACAGCTGCTTAAATTCCAATTAATTCACAAGCTACAGGAAACAAAGAAATTAAACATATTGTCTCAATACCTTTAAACTGCTGACCTTAGTTCTCCTTCTAGCATAAAGTAAGGCTATTACAGTGAATTGCTGATGTATGACGTAGGAAAAACATAGAATAATATAAAACTGAATTGAATAAAACTGCCCTATAAGACAAGCACTTGTAAGAGATACCTAATCCAGTTACTTGAGTCTGCTGCAAACTGATACCTGGTAGACAGGAAATATAGGGTTGATGCATCAGAAACTTCAACATCAAACTTCAATATGTAATGTGATGAAAAATATTCACCTCGACATGTCCGGTCTCATAGAAAATTGTAGCAACAACAACAGTCATCAGGCTTCCAGGAAGGATTTCTACAGTATTTTAGAAGAGGGCATTAATGAGGTCATACACTGATGTTGGTCACAGCTTGTGTTCCAAATCCTTCCAGTGGTGTTCATTGATGTTTAGGCCCACGCTCATTGCAGTTCATCTTCTTCTGAAATTTATTAATCTTTTCTTACTGTTGCTATAATCTTAGGGACCTGCACTTGCTGGTCTTTTAAAAGGTGAATGCACACAAGAAATCTCCCTCTAGAACAATTAAGGCTATCAAAGCTGTTGGAAAAAAAAAAAGGTGTTAATGACTGTTTTAATTCACAATTAAATTATGTAATTAAAAAAAAACACAGAGGGTCAGCACATTTGAATCTACAACATGACTCCATTTGCTTAAGTGCACTTTTTAAAAACCCCTGTCTCAGTTTAGTGTTGACTGTGGCGGCCTGGCTGCAATTGAGAAAAGAGAATAGTTCACTGCTTGCTTCAGCTCTATCGCTAAGCTGTATTGATCTCTATTGGATTTGGTCCATAACATACTCTCACCTAACGCTGAGGTTAACCCCCAAAGGCACCTTAAAGACTCTCTGAAGTTTATAGTGACTCTTCCAGGCGAGGAGAATGAATGAAGGATGGTTCATTCAGCGCCCAAAGGTAACTTCAGCCTAGCTAAATCACAGTGCACTACTTCCAAAGCACCGACTCCCATTTTTTTCATTACTCTTCATGAGACTTCTTTGGAGGGTTTAGAGGTAATCAAACTGATAAAGGAGAGATAGTAGATAAGTGTAATTTCGAAAGTTTGAGAAACAGCAATCATAACATAGAGTAGCATTTATGGTTCCTTGGAGTTGGGAGTAACTGGCTACTTCATTTTGAGATGCACCACATTCATTACAGTCTGTATTATCTATATTATATTGGGCTTATATAAAGGTACATTCCAAACTATTTTTAGAAGCCTTAGGTGCTGTTTTGATTTGGGAGCTGTTGGTGTTTGAAGATATAATTTTCCACAGCATATTTAATTATTATTAATGAATTGTACATATAAAGTCCTTTTCTACTAAATTTGAGCACTCAAAGTGCTTGCTTACTATACACCTCATTAAGCCATTCACACAAGCACTTTTTTCTATGCCTAAGTGCAAACAGTCACACACACTCACGATACTTTCACATACAGACTAGGGGAGTCAGGGATTGAACTACTGACCTTCAGACTCACAGACAATCCAAGTGGTACTACTTCTGATTAGTAGACAACCCACTCTGCCTCCTGAGCCACAGCTACTCCATGTTATATTAGTGGAAGAAAGTTGGCAACACTTACTTTACTTACTTGTAGTCAGAAGCCCTTCATTTCAACTCATGTATGACCAGTCCAGACCTAGGTAAAAGTCTGCTATGGTGCCCTCCTGCAAGACCTGTAAACAATTCACCACTGCCACGTAGTCATACCTGACACCCCAGTGCATTCCTCCATTCTTTGAGAGCTTGCTCCAATTATTGGCCTAAGAATACTCTGGAACAGAATAAGGTATAAAGAAAATGTATTTTTTTAAATAAAAATATATAACTTGAATATTAACACAACTGAATTTTGTAAATTTTAGTAAATGTAAAATATAGAAAAATAACACTGAGCTTTGTTTTTTGCAATTGCAAGCAATAAAATATTTACTGCACTTTTGAAGGAAATTGCTAGTTTTATTTTATGCACACAAAGTCATAGAACACAACCTTGGAATCAGGTCTGGCAACCAAAAACATGTGCAAGTCAGGGCATGCACTGCCATCTTGATAAGATAGAGATGCTCCACAAGATAATACCTGACCTAACATTACTACTACACAAGTCTATGAAAAATATTTTTGGTTTGCAACTGGAAAACTTCAGAACAGCTCTTTTTATATTCACACACACACACACACACACACACACACACACACACACACACACACACACACACACACACACACACATATATATATATATATATATATATATATATATATATATATATATATATATATATATACACATACATACAGGGGTTGGACAGTGAAACTGAAACACCTGTCATTTTAGTGTGGGAGGTTTCATGGCTAAATTGGACCAGCCTGGTGGCCAATCTTCAGTAATTGCACATTGCACCAGTAAGAGCAGAGTGTGAAGGTCCAATTAACAGGGTAAGAGCACAGTTTTGCTCAAAATATTGCAATGCACACAACATTATGGGTGACATACCAGAGTTCAAAAGAGGACAAATTGTTGGTGCACGTCTTGCTGGCACATCTGTGACCAAGACAGCAAGTCTTTGTGATGTATCAAGAGCCACGGTATCCAGGGTAATGTCAGTATACCACCAAGAAGGACGAACCACATCCAGTAGGATTAACTGTGGATGCAAGAGGAAGCTGTCTGAAAGGGATGTTCGGGTGCTAACCCGGATTGTATCCAAAAAACATAAAACCATGGCTGCCCAAATCATGGCAGAATTAAATGTGCACCTCAACTCTCCTGTTTCCACCAAAACTGTTGGTCGGGAGCTCCACAGGGTCAATATACATGGCTGTGGACAATGTGAAACATGTATTGTTCTCTGATGAGTCCACGTTTACTGTTTTCCCCACATCTGAGAGAGTTACAGTGTGGAGAAGCCCCAAAGAAGCGTACCACCCAGACTGTTGCATGCCTAGAGTGAAGCATGGGGGCGGTGTTGTGTATCAGGTTGACAATGCACCAATACACACAGCAAGACTGGTGAAAGATTGGTTTGATGAACATGAAAGTGAAGTTCAACATCTCCCATGGCCTGCACAGTCACCAGATCTAAATATTATTGAGCCACTTTGGGGTGTTGTGGAGGAGCGAGTCAGGAAACGTTTTCCTCCACCAGCATCACTTCATGACCTGGCCACTATCCTGCTAGAAGAATTGCTTAAAATCCCTCTGACCACTGTGCAGGACTTGTATATGTCATTCCCAAGACGAATTGACGCTGTATTGGCCACAAAAGGAGGCCCTACACCATACTAATAAATTATTGTGGTGCTTCAGTTTCACTGTCCAACCCCTGTGTGTATGTGTATATATATATATATATATATATATATATATATATATATATATATATATATATATATGAAAGAGCTGTTCTTAAGTTTGTTTTTTTTAACACTGATTTCAAATAGATACGCAATTCCGTTTATGTTTGGACATCAGGTTTATTATTTCAGTGTGTTTATTTTGAAACCAAAACAGAAGATGATACCAGAGGCATATTTCTGTCAATTTAGCTCAAAATAAAACAAGTTCAGTGTGCTCAAGTGTTTGAGGCACTTGCTTTTGTACTTATACTGCACATCTGTCTCTCTTTGCAAGAACCAACAGTTGTCACCCATCATGCTTTTTCCTGATATTGGTTTTCCATTGTTTTTTATATCTTGATGAAATCTTTCTCCATACTCATCACTGACAATGCCCAGGTTTGGTGGAATAAAGTCGAGATGAGAATGTAAAAAGTGCACCTTCAATGACATTCTGGCACCATTAGCTGATATGCTTTCAGTTATTCACAAGCTCAGCATAATTCTCTGCTCAGTGATTGCCAAGAAAATTCTGGACAACCTGCATGAATGCTTCCCATGCTGCTGATTCGGTTGGCTTCACAGATTTCAGGATCAACATAAACACCTTGCTTAATTCTGGCTTCATCTTTCTTGAGACCAAACTTACTTCTTAAATGCTGAAACACCTTGCAATTTCTGTCCATTCATTCTAGCTGCTCAATACTTGGAACATCATAACTAAAAAGTAGGACATGCTAGACAAAAACGGTTTCCATATTTGGAGTTGGCAAGTGAAATTTGTACAGGTGAAAGAATCCCAGAAGCAAAATGCTTGTTGACAAGTGTTATTTTATGACATCAAATTTAATGTCAGGAGAATATAAGCTTGTATAATTCATATTCCCTCAATTTCTGTCTTTTGTCTCTTAATGAACAATTCAATTCAATTCAATTTTATTTATATAGCGCCAAATCACAACAAACTGTCGCCTCAAGGCGCTTTGTGGGTAAAGACCCTACAATAACACAGAGAAAACCCAACAGTCAAAACGACCCCCTATGAGCAAGCACTTGGCGACGGTGGGAAGGAAAAACTCCCTTTTAACAGGAAGAAACCTCCAGCAGAACCAGGCTCAGGGAGGGGCAGTCATCTGCTGCGACCGGTTGGGGCTGAGTGGAGAGAGACAGGACAAAAGACATGCTGTGGAAAAGAGCCAGAGATTAATAATAATGATTAAATACAGAGTGAAGTATAAACAAGTAAATAAAGGTGAGTGAGAAGAAACAGTGCATTATGGGACCCCCCTCAGCAGCCTAGGCCTATAGTAGCATAACTAAGGGGTGGTTCAGGGTCGTCTGATCCAGCCCTAATTATAAGCTTGATCATAAAGGAAAGTTTTAAGCCTAATTTTGAAAATAGAGAGGGTGTCTGTCTCCCGAATCCAAGCTGGGAGCTGGTTCCACAGATGAGGGGCCTGAAAGCTGAAGGCTCTGCCTCCCATTCTACTTTTAAGTATCCTAGGAACCACAAGTAAGCCAGCAGTCTGAGAACAAAGTGCTCTATTGGGGTGATACGGTACTATGAGGTCTTTGAGATAAGATGGGCCTGATTATTCAAGACCTTGTATGTTAGGAGAAGGATTTTAAATTCTATTCTAGATTTATCAGGGAGCCAATGAAGAGAAGCCAATATGGGAGAAATATGCTCTCTCTCGTTCTAGTCCCTGTCAGTACTCTAGCTGCAGCATTTTGGATCAGCTGAAGGCTTTTCAGGGAGTTTTTAGGATAGCCTGATAATAATGAATTACAGTAGTCCAGCCCAGAAGTAATAAATGCATGGATCAGAAGGATAGTTCCATTTTACTCCTCAATACCCTGCCTGCTAGCATCCTGCACCCTGCTGTTATGTGCTGGATTGTCTCAGGGGCATCTCTGCACAGCCTGCACCTGGGGTCTTGCCTCTTGAGCTTGTTCTTGTGCTGCCATGATTTTTGCCTCTGGGTTTCACCCCAGCTTTGTCCAGCCATTGGTAGCATTTTTTAATATCTGACACTTTTTATAACTGCCTGTGGTACATGTTGTGCAGCAGCCTTCCATGATGGTTCCTGTTCTTGCTCCTCTTTTTTCTTGGCTTTCTGCTGCCTGAGGTATTCACTAAGCATGTGATCAGTTGTCGCCATCTTTCTGATATAATCATGGATCTTTGTTGTTTCATTCAGGATAGTGGTTCTGACACCCTCGAATCCTCCTTTCTTCATGGTTGTCAACCATGGACAAAGCTTAATGCTCCACCGATGGTCACCTATGATTCAGAGACTGAAACCAGATTTGAAACCAGCTGGAGTTATCACTGGATTCTTGCAGAAATATGCATGTACCTTTAAGGCACCACAGCATTGCCAGGTCCTGCTGTGCCATGCTGAGCTATGATCAGTAGACCAGGGAGATGTCTGTGCAGTCAGACTACTCACACCTGGAGATGAGCCAGAGACCAATCACCGCTCTGTAGCTACAGTTAATGGAGTGGCACGCAGAACAGAAAAAGCCGCATGCCGCACTGTTTGTGCTTGCATGCTCATGCTGCCTCCATGTGTCTGTTGCAACACACACACACACACACACACACACACAGAATGCCTCTGGCTCTCACCACTGGCATTGATCAGCGCAGCAAGAGTTCTATTAGACTGCAAAATCATCAATGTTAATTTAACTTTTGAGAGTGTTAAAATCAACACCCTGCTAGTGTTACATAATTCCACATCTGTCAGATATATTTGAATGTTTTTAAAGTTCAAATTTAAAAAAATGAGCTTCATGAATGAAAAGACAACTTCCCACTGTACATGCAACAATTATAACTGCAACGTTAGAGTGCAAAACCAAATAAATGTGGAAAATACAATGTTTTATAGCATCACAGATGGTGGATGGAGGAGGGCACATGACCGAACAAGAGCAGCTATCATCTCCCTTTCTGTATATGCATGGCTGGAATCCAATTGTGGATGAATGTTGAGCTCAGCTAGAGTTGATGGATGCCATTTTTCTTGGCAAGCAATCATACCTGTGCCAGTATTTCTTTTCCCTTTTATTCCCGCTCTCTCTCCCTGCCTCTCAAGAGAGAAGTCAGTTAGTGTGATAAGTGATATATATATAGCCTTGATAGCAGCTGGGGAGCGCATGCACGGCATAGAAATGCAGGGACATATCAGGAGAGTGGACGATTCAAGCGCATCAGGGAATAGGGGCTTTGTTTTCATTAATTGCTTTCGTTGTCACTGTCCCTCTCCGACTCTTTCAGAGTGTCTCTTATTCTGTCTGCCACTCTGACTCTCTCTCATCCAAGCTCCTCTCCTCAGCTCTGGTCTGAAGGACATATAGAAGCCTGACTGCTGTTACCACTTCTCTGAAACATCCCCCCGTGTGGAAAATATGAGTGGAAAACTGTTTTCACTGCCAGTATGGTGCTTTTTTCTTGTACTTAAGAGGGAGAATATTTTTGAGGTCAAGGGAGGTACCTTGATTTCTGAGTGTAGCTGATTGGCTAGCTTCACCTCTAATCAGCAGTAATCATAAGGTTTGATTAAAGATGTTGGATTTCCTGTAATGATGGTAAAATCCTGATGACAGAGGGTCTAATAATGATAATAACCAGGATATTGGTGATGATGCAGTACTGGTGGATTACCTTTGATTATCTAAAACACTCTTTGGTGCCAAACTGTTGTCACACTGAAGTTGCTTCAGTGCAGTCAATTGAACTAAAAGCCACAGTGAATGACTTTTTTCCAAAGAAAGCTGTACTTTATAAAAGCATCAAGTACTAGGATCAAATGTAAAAGAATGGGAGAAATTGAGGGGATTTGTACTTGCAGTTTATTGCATTGACTTAAGATGGAAAAAAGAACTTTAAATGATTCTCATTCAATCTGTTGTCATATCATGTACTGACTTTTGTTTCACTAAAATATGCATAAGAATGTTCTAACTTTGCGAGCAAAATAAGTTTGCAAGCAAAATTACAGTCATTTTCATGAAATGTGTACATGGCAATTTTGTTCTTACCATGTAGTAGTTGGCAGTAAATCACACATTCTAAATTGATAGGTGTATACCAGCTATTTGCAATCAGCACACTGCAACTCTCTTGCTTCTGTTTGTATAGAATTACATTATTCCTTCAGGTGTACTCAAGTTGTCATAAGCAAGACCAGAGAGAGAAAAAAAACAGCAGAATGTTATGATGGACAAAACTGGTAAAGTGTCTGAGGAAGCAGCCAAACAATATCATTCCCTTTGTGTGTGTCAGTAAAGTAGATCAATTTGAATCAGCTTGATCATCAGAGCAAGGACTGGTATGTTGCATACAGAAACAGTGGAAACACGCATCAACATTGCTAAAATTAAGCACTTGCAAGTGCAAACAGAGATGGCGCAGCACAAAAGGACTACAGATTGGTTGCTTTTAAATGAGGGAGCAGAGAAACTTGTGCCAGTTAACCCTAGAACACTAACGTTACAATTAGTAACACCATCACTAATGTTGGGTATATTTTACCTGGTATAAAATTCCAGATAAAATATAGTTTTCATCAATTTATTTCAAAAGTACAACACTGTATGACAAGTTTTGGAACCCTTCTTTAATTTTACAACATACAACATCACATAAAATTAAAAAAAAAAAAGGTACCATGGATGACCCTATAAAAAAGCAGAAAAAATATTGGAAAATCAGGTAACCCTTAACAGGTAATGTCCTAACAAAAAAAAAAATGCTGCTGCTGGGAACTTGTTCTTTGGTCCACCCATTCCTGTGAATGTGTGCCCTGTCTGGTAAAGGCACAGTCTTCCTGCATCACTGATAACTGTGGGAGAGATAAACAAAAAATTGCATTTTTTGAGAAGGGGAAAAATTACCAAATTCTTTTGATTATATGAATTTTCTTGGAAATTACCATTAAGTGATATTTATTCATTGCCATCATACTAATTAAAGATTATATGCAAATTCTGGGACAACTCTAACTTACCTCATGCCTTACATGCAGTCAGTACAGGCAGGGTAGTAAAGGCACACTGGTCGAAGGCAGACATGACACCTGTGTCGTGTCTTCCTGTCCGAGTCTATGGGGCAGCCAGCACACCTCAGTAAGGGACCTCCGCTTTCTGCTGCCACTGGTCCAACCTCGCTAGCAGTAGTGCCAGGTTTAGGGATGTTGCACACACTGCAGATGAGGATTCTGAGCTTACGGCACAGACTTGAAGAGGGGAGCCTCTGCTCTGCCCATGGCTTGATGAGTGCCATTGCCACTAACTATCTATCACTAACGTCGGGTTAAAATCACCGGAACGCATGCCTCTTGAAAAAACTATAGATGGGAGGAGGGAATCAACCATACCATTAATGACATCAATGAGCAGCCTGAAGCTACCCAAAGTCCCATGCAACTCAGACAGCAGCAACACAATGAAAATCACATGACAAAAATTGTGTGGGTGAAAATCACCTGGCGTTAGCGCTCTAGGGTTAATAATGTCCACAGGTTAAAAAAAACAACAAAAAAAGTTTGTAATTTCTGTCATCAGTAAGTGATCTGGTCAACTGTACATGGATTGGGAAGTTTACCATAAGTCTTGCAGTGTTTTTACATGGCATACAGTATTTCTTGCATTGTACACCACTAAAATTCTTTTTACGCAGCCCCAGTGAGACTCTGTCAGTAATTTAACCTGATAATGTTGGCAACGTTTGGCTTCACTGATGCTTGAGACTGGCCAGTTTCTCCATCTATAATCAATTATACTGCTGATCATACTTGTATTTCCAGCTCTTCTCTATCTGCTTGCACAGCATTTCTTACTGTTGGGTTTCATTATCAGGTGTGCGGCTATCCATGTCATGAAATGAAAAGAGGATTGGCTAAAACAAACGCTTGAAATGAATACTCGGAGCACTGACTATGCCCGACCACATAATGCATTAGTTATTGAATAAAACACCATTCCATTTTGATACATTAAAATACCAGAGTTTAATATAGGAAAAGGGAGATACACTGTAAGCATTTCCTCTGCATATGTGCTATACTCAGCTATCTCATATCTTGTTATCACTTTGATGCTCTTTTATATTGGACACAGTTTAGGACACCAAACACCCCCTCTTCCAGAGATGTGGCTGAAATAGCGGAACATATTTCAATTTTAATATGCTGCTCACTGTTAAATAACCTATACATTAGGGGTAAAAGGGTTAAAGCAGTTGGGCTCAAGGAGTCGATAAAGCAAACATATTCCTTACTGTGCTGTGCTGTGCAGTTTAATTGGCTACATCAATAGATATGGAAAGGGGTGCTCTGGCCTCCTATGGGATCAAAACTGGCCTTGGGTTTTGAAGTCAGTGCACAAGGGACATTAGCTGTAATGCTTCCTTATAGGATAACTGTAAAACAAAGTGGAAGTTTTTTCCTCTAACAGCAGTATGCATAAAGAATCAAGATGTACATATGAATGTTTGCATCCATGTGTGCAAGTATGTATGTATGTATGGGTTGAAACTATTTAACTGTTCAATAACCAAATTAGCATCCCATCTTGTGAACCTTTGCATCCCTGCCACTACTGCCACTCTAACTAGCTTTGCTAATGAAGGTGTCAATAGGACATTTTAGAGAACAGACACAAAGGTGAAGTGTAGCAAATGTAAACACAAACACAGGAGAAGGACTATGTGAAGGAGAGACATCAAGAGGACTATGTGACAGCCACTGTAGTGAAATGGAAGGATTGCATCATCACTCTATATGAAAGCAGCAACACCACTGATATGTGAGACACTGGCATGTGACGCATGCTATGTGGTGTAAAACACCACGTAGCATAGTTTTGACTGTGCATCCATTTTTAATGTAAAAAAGGAAGTGTCAATACAGGTAGAGAAAGAGCTTTGGTAATAATGTGTGTGTGTTACTTATGCTAATTGGCCATGCATAGCTGTGGTCGTTAAATCAAAGTTTTAATGTTTGAAGCAGTGATGTTAAAGGAAAGAGCTGAAAATGGAAATGCATCAGAATCATGCCTATTGATATTGATATATTTCTTGATTAAATTTCCTGACACAATGTGAACGTGGTTCTTAGCTGTATAAAAAAAGATTACTCAAGGCCGTTTCATCTTTTCTTTAACAAAAAAACTATAGACTTTTTTTTTCTTGGTTGTCATGTTTTATGACTAGTCACTAAATTGTGATGATAACTGCTATGATTATGATAGCATTACCCAAGTTGAGAAACGATATGTTTCAGTATATAAATTTATATTTAAAATGGAAAACAGATTATCTACCCAGCAACCAAAAATCTGCATCGTCAGATATAATAAAAACCCTGCCTTCAAATTAGGATAATTTAGTTTAGTTTTAATCTGCTTCTAACTTTTTCTTGCATAAGAAAGAAAGAAGAAGAAAGTCGAATGTAAAAATGGCTATTCAAAGTGTGTTGTCATTCACAGGTGTCCTTGAGCAACACATTGGAGTTTGCCTGCCTCAGGCTTACTGCTCCCATATGCCCTTGCTATCTTTTATTCCTCCAATAAGAAATGTGAATTTAACCTTCCCACGGGGGTAAAAATCACATATCCCTCTGAAAATCGGATTCTATGGAGTCTAATATGGTAATTTATGTGCAATGCCGATACTCCATCATTGACCTTATTCATTAGTGTTTATATCACATATGGCACCAAAATGACTTCTCATTTACAAAGTATAAGACTCACTTATTTACCTTACTGCATTCCAAGTGTTGAAAACACTCATGGTGATCAGATTGATTATCGGAGATTAAAGATGTACTCACTGATATTTTCCCCTGGTGATTTTAAAGAATAATCACAGCTAATCAGTACAAGTGATTATTCTTCTTAATTGAAAGCAATCTCATGGTTTCTGAGGGTTTAGGGATTAGGTGCTGTATGGGTTAGGGGTGCTGGTAATTGATGGACATGATCATTATCTTTGTTATATTTGTGAAAGAAACACTGGCTATACTTTTTTTTTTACTTAAGTCTATTCATTTTATTTTATAACTCAGAGCCAAATCTTAACCTGCTTGGATATCTACTTCTGTGAAGGGGCTCTTTATAATGACATGGTTACATGTCTTGCACTCAGCTGATAAACACATTTTTCCATTACTAATTTTTAAATGTTAATCACTAGATAAGCAAGCGATGCACTTCAAGTTACTCCATCATCTCAACATTACTGTGATGTAAAATCCTATGATCACTGCATTAACCGTGAGAACGTCGCTGAGCTTTGTTTTGAGGATTAAGTTAAACATTTTATATATGTAAAACAAAACAAATATGTGTGTGTGTCAATTTTTTTTTCACTGCAGTTGGACTGACTGCTTTATCTGGCATTAAAAAATGGAAAAATACCCTTTGACATTTTGCTCATTTCATCATCATTTAAGACAAAGTTTCTGGGTAGAGGGTTGGGGTTTTTTTTGTGTGTGTGTGTGTGGGGGGGGGGGGATATGAGACAGTAGCATATTGAGGTGGTCTTAGATGTGAAAAGGCAGCAACACTGCAAAGCTTCACCCTGGGGAAAAACCCCTGAGGGTGATAACATCGACTTTTATCACTAGTTGTATGGTTGACTGCATCCTATATTGTTCAGGGACAAGCAGACCCATCCATCTCCATTGGCTTTCATACAGTAGGCAGCTCTATGGATCAGGGAAAGAGTATCAGCGTGAAATGTCAGGGTGATTTGGCTGGCCATTTACCTTTTTGAGAAATGCTGCTGTTATTGTAGTCTCTTTCTTGCTGTCCTCTTCCTCTATAATTATATAGTTAAAATACCTCAGGCAAAATGTATTCTAAGAAAAACACATGGTACTGAGGGAGAAAAAAATTGCATTGAAAAGATAATTTTATGAGCTTCTTGGGTTGATTTTTTTTGGCAATGCTTTGTTTAAGGGATGCACGCACAAGCAATTTGAAGAATGAATGTCTCTGTACTCCAGCTTTGCATTTCCTTCAAAGGTTTTCGAAGGTAGCTCTATTAGGTTTGATGAGTAGTGTCAGACACTACTGCTGACATTATATTTTTAGAAAAAAAAAACTATTCTGACTTTAATGGATACGCTAAGTTACAACTAACTGGTATTTACAGCCCCCTCATTCTGATGATTTCTAGTTTAACAATCTATATCATTCTAGATTATTATGCAAATTAATACTTGGTAAATAAATGCAGTAAATACATCTGTTTCACTGTTGTCCTTATATGTTTCCTACGCATTCCCCATTGTTTTTTAATCAACTCAACTTGACTTGGACTCACACACAAGACAACATAAAACTGTTTATATCCCTGGAAACAGACACTGTAAAAATCACATTTATTTAAGCAATGTTCAACAATAAATTGGCAGTGGGAAATGTTATTTATGAGAGCTCAAATATCTGTTGTTTTTATACTACTTAACATACCTCTTGTACTCAAATCAGCATTTGGCAGCTCCACACAATTTCCACAGAACAATGAAGCTTTAATAATCCTAGCATGTGCTATAATAAGTAATGGGACAGTTACATTTGTCATAGCTACAACTGCAAAGAATAACTATGATATTTGACAGCCTTCCTGTTCCTGTCAGTTCCTTTGATACACTACACACAATACTCAAATATCTTTAGGACGTATTTCAGCAAAATTTTAAATTCACTGTCAAAAGATGGTTTGGAATGGAATCTGCTTAAGTTCAGTGTGCTTTTAAAATGTTAACTAGAAATTTAGTGAGAGCATAGGGAGCATAATTTTAGAAATACTGAGGGGCTATAAATATTTCTAAAACGTTGCATGTTCAGCTAGTGGTAGGTACATGCCGCCACCATAATAAAGAAAAGTTGTATTTACCTCATTGCAACTGAAAGTTTTTTTTTGGTGTTTCATAATTAGCTAGGGACTTCAACATTAAAGCAATTTCATCCGCGAGTAAGATCCTTGAGTGGCAGAAATCGCACATGCATTAGTTAACAGCGAGCCTGCTTGGACACATGCATGCATGGAGGCCCCATTGCATCAATCACATTCTGGCCAAAGTTTTTAATAGGAAACAGAATGGCTTAATAAATAACACAAGTCAAGCGTATACTGTTACTAATGATCTTTAGATTAGCCATTATGAGGTGCAGAAGTGCTGGGAGTCACATAATTATTCTCTGTAGATGTCTCCGCCATTGTATCACAAAAAACAAGTCAGTCAGCAAAAGAAATTATACTGTTGGAGAGGGGAATTATGAGCACAGTGTGTGTGTGTGTGTGTATGTTTGTGTGTCTGTGTGTGTGTGTGTGTGTGTGTATGTGTACACTCCATGCTCAGTAATCAAACATTCCAGTTATATATGTTCATGCATGTGCATGGCTTCGTAGGTTAATACAAAGCTACAGAGAAAGATTTATGTATAGGCTTTTGAAGCAATTAGGTGATGGAAAGAGCACCTTTAAAGCGCAATTACGCATGTTTATTCGTTTATACATTTTCAGCAGTGCTGTACAATAACATTGCTTTCCTATTCCTATTTGTTATGTGGTATTGCTGAGAGGAATGCTATAAAGAGTGAGCTGAAGCACTACGGATTTGTTTGTTGTGTGTTTCTATTGCATATAGCAAACAAAATATATTAGTGAACAAGTGAACATTTTGTCTTCAAAGTTGGTGTGTTAGTAGCAGGAAAAAGGAGCAAGCATAAGGATTTGAGCAAGTTTGACAGGAGTGTCGCCAAAACTGTAGCTTCTGTGGGTGATCCTGGGCTGCAGTGCTCAGTGTGTATGAAAAGTAGGTCCAAGAAAGGAGCTGCAGAATCAGCGACAGGGTCATGAACGGCCGAGGCTCACTGATGCACATGGGGAGTGAAGGCTGACCTGTGTGGTCTGAGCCAACAGATGAGCCACTGTAGCTCCCACTGCCAAAAGAGTTAATGCTGGTTCTGATAGAAAGGTGTCAGAAGACAGTGCTTCACAGTTTGTTGCGTATGGGGCTGCATAGCCGCAGACCAGTCAGGGTGCCCATGCTGACCCCATCCATCGCCGAAAGCACCAACAATGGGCACGTAAGCATGAGAATTAGAAAATGGAGCAATGGAAGAAGGTGGCCTGCTCTGATGAGCAATGTTTTTTTTTTCTTTTCTTTTGTTTCGCATCATGTGGATGGCCAGGTGCGTGTGTGTGCTTGCGTGGGGAACACATGGCACCAGGATGCACTATGGGAAGAAGGCAAACCAGCTGAGGCAGTATGGTGCTTTGGGCAATGTTCTGAAACCTTGGGTCCTGTCATCCATGTGGATTTTACTTTGGCACGTACCACCTGCATAAGCATAAAGTAGACCATGTACACCCTTTCATGGAAATGATATTCCCTGATTGCTGTGGCCTCTTTCAGCAGGATAATGCGCCCTGCCACAAAGCAAGAATGGTTCAGGAATAGTTTGAGGAGCGCACCAAAAAGTTTGAGGTGTTGACTTGGCCTCAAAATTCCCCAGATCCCAATCTAAGCGGGTATCTGTGGAATGTGCTGGACAAACAAGTCTGATCCATGGAGGCTCAATCTCACAAGTTACACGACTTAAAGGATCTGTTGCTAACATCTTGGTGCAGATACCATAGCAGACCTTCAGGGGTCTAATGGAGTCCATGTCTCGAGGGGTCAGAACTGTTTTGACGGCAACAGTGGGACGAACACAATATTAAGCAGGTGGTCATAATGTTGTGTCTGATCAGTGTATATTGAATTATTTAATTAAGCAATGTGGAATATACTTAAATTACAAAGCAAATAGATGTGCTTCCTTTATCGCTTCATCTCTGAAACAACACAAGCACTATCACTATAAAACACTGTTTTTCTCATGATGAAATAGCAGAGATAAAAGCAGTCTGCAGTGATATGGAAATGGTTTGGTTTATACAAAGTCTTTAATTAAACAGACTGCTGGGCTGTATATAATTAATGAAAACTTTGTTCCAACTACAAACCACAGACAAATGGAAGTAGTGGAAGGAGTAGCTCCTTCAGAGTTCAGAGATGCTAGCTCCATTCTCAGTTAACAAAGCCACCACAAATAAACATCTGATATTAGTCATGTCTGTGTTTATGTACTGTACAATAAGACAAGACACTAGTAGAAGCTACATTCTTCAAGTAGATCCACATTTGCTTGACAAAATTAGCTTCCACTTTAAAGCCATTGATTTATGTTTTCTATTTGGCCACCAAGACAACTTCAGATTGTTCAGGTGGAGTTGCCATTTTAACTTTTGAATGGCCATCATTACATTGTTAGCTTTTGTTCAAATTTAGAGGTAAAGCAATTTAGTACTGTGAAGATGGTTGTACACTTCAACAACAAATCCAACTACTGTTATGAAGTATATCAGTTGCAACCTCCAACATTAATTTGCCTAAAGAAGACTCATGGCAAATATTAAATGTTTACCAGAGGTAAATATCAATACAAGCTGGAAGCACAGTTTCACATGAACTTCCCAAACTATTAGCAATTCTGTTATGTTTAATGTTGCCACTGACAGCTGCTTTTCTGGCTGGAATTGCGTAGACTGATCTGATAGGAGATTCGCCTATACAGGTTGTTGTGAATCGGCTCCTGAATAATAACTCATAAATCAGTTTGAAACCCTCAAAAAACTTACTGCTTCTAAGAACTGCTACCACAGCTAAAGTAAGTAAAGTAAAGTAAAGTTTATTTATATAGCGCTTTTCACAGACAAAAAGTCACAAAGCACTGTACAGTAATTAAAACACAATATCAAAAAACAACAGATAAAACACCACAGCTTCTTTGTTGATTGAAAAGGACATAGACTTAAGGGATACATCACAAAAATAATAATGTGTCAGCAGTTGAATATGATTTCCTCTGCCATTGTGGATAATCCCCAAAATAGTAATACCCAATTTACAGTAGCTGTACAATAAGACATATTACTCAGAAAAAAACTGACTGAAATTCTGTTTTTTTCTTTATACAGTTCAAGGTAATTTTTCCTCTTTTGCTTTGCTTTGCTTTTGCTGCTCATTTTTCTTTTGCTTGTTTTTATTTTTATCATTACTACTAGCAAAACCCAGCATATGGGCAATTTTCGCCAGGCCTGCGTTGCTTTTTTGCTTTGCTCATGTATGGCACAGACATGTAGGTTAATTTACAGTGTCTTATTATTCTTAATAGCTTCATTATACCACTGTATATAGTCAGATGAGAAAAAACTTGGTTATTTAAAAACACTTAATGATTATGTATATATTTATCTTCTTCTCAAGCTACAACCTGTTCAATCGTAAAGACAAACAAAACCTACTTTGTAAACCTTGGGTTTGAATTTTATATGGAATACAGTAATGTTGGGGTGGGTGGTGATAATCACCAAAAAACATACGCCTTTAACGTGGAATTTTAAAAGAGACATTTAAGGGACATAGTACATGTATTGATTTCTTTGTTCAATAACTTAAGATCCCAGTTGTAATACACATCGTATCCTACTGAATTCACATCTTGGCCGTCAACCTAAATTTACCCACAGGCTGATCATTTAACCTCAAACTCCCGCCTTCACAGTAATTCATCCATATTTTTTTTTTAAAAACAATATCTCTATAAATATCTATTTGTTATATAATACAGGAATGATCAACAGTACCCACAAAACATTTCAAATTAAAAATAAAGTTTTACATAAAATTTAGCAGTACTTGCCGTAGGGTTCATGCAGTCCTGATGGTTGTCAGAAACATCTTCAGCTTTACAGGACCAAACTGTCATGTGTTAAGCTATATGTCTGTGATATTTAAGAACTTTCAAATTCATCATTTTATAGTTAGTGGTGAATGAAACAAAATTCTGTCCTGGATACAAATTTTGGTGACCTTTTAAGTTAGGTATGGGCAACGTATGTTGAATTTGACACGTGAAACAAATGGAGACCATAACAATGCATTCATGAAATGAACATAATCTATAGATGCTAATAATTGCTGTACGTGTGATGACGTTCTTGCAAAGTTTTGTTCAGACTGGCTCACCTGTTAGGGAGGCAGCTGGGTACATACAGACATGCATGCAGGTCATTGTCAGACCACAAACGACTTGTGGTCTGAACATGACAAGAATGTAAACAGTCATTCTGTCTGTCTTCATGCCTTAAAACTTAAAAAAAAAAGAGAACGGTGTAAGGAACAACTAAGTCTTTTTTCCCCTCTTTCCTCTCAAGCTCATGTTAGTTATCTTTTGTAAGCCTGTGCAGATAAGGATGAAATGTATGGCACTTGACAATATAAAAGTAAATAAACACAGCCAGGTTCATTAGTATTTGGACAATCGCACTGTTTTTTTTAAGAATAATTTTGCCATCACAGTGGGTTTTTTCACAGTACAGATTTGCAGCTTTGATTCGAGGGTTTTATCATTGCCCAAATATTTGTAGACCTGAATGTCAATAAACAAATTGTTAACTATTCTTGATAAAGCAGATTTAGTAAAATAATCATCTGTACATGCTATTAAGTGAATAAAAATGTCACTATCAGTTAATAGCTGTCATTCTTTTAACTCCAGATTCCAACTGATTAATCTCGTCATTGATTTTATTTAAAGCATTTATCTTTTCTCATGAGTGAGGTCTCTGTCATGCTGATGATTTTGTCATGTGATGATGAAGAGAAAGAAAACAATTAAAGTCTGTATGAATGCACAAGTACATTCCACTGCATTTTGCTGAGTGACAATTAGAAAAGAGAAGATGTGTAAAGACACAGAAATAACAGGCAAAAGGTCATATGAATTGCGAATGAGATTCCAGGCACTGAGGAGGAAGAGGAGTAGAGAAATGGACATTTTCAAATGTGTCATGAGATTGTTTTGTTATTCCATTTTCTTTACCCTGTCTACTATCCTCTAGGAGTCCTGTCCTGTTTCTGCATTTCCTTTGTTCAAGAGTGCCTGTATATGTGGCTACATCTATATTTTGGGGCATATTTTGTAATCTCAATAGGGGCTATCGTTTCTGTTTGTTTGACTTGTATAGCTTCATTATGTGCACGTATTCAACGTGTAAATTGTGCAAAACATTTGGAGATGTCAGATTCTTGTCGAGCACGTAATAAATTTAGTGATTCTGTAGCATGATAACATAAGACTAGAGTTATAAAGAACCAGCTTCAGCAACAAGAATGCGTTCTCTGATAACAGTATGGAATCTAATGGCGACCACAGCTGATAAAGAAAACATCTGTATTAAATGCTGTTCCCACTGACATACAATATGACTTTTTGCAAACACAAGAGTCACCCTGTGCTGGCAGTTAGAAAGCATGCAAGTTTGAGGCTTCATTCATCAGAACCGTCCATCATTGGACACACTCACCCATTCAAATGAATGACTGGTACTGTATACAGAAAGTTTTTTTTCTTTTTTTTGTTTGTTAACGCAGGTAACCATATGCACAACCCCAAAATATTGTCATATAATCATCTGGCTACTGTAACTATAAATGATTTTCTTTTTTCTTCCCATTTTTTTTTTATATTTATCATGACATATATCATCATCTGACAATGTCACGGTCCCTGGGTCTTGGACCCAGGATTTTAGTTTCTCTGGACTTTATGGGATATTTAGCTTTGTATTGTTTATCTTTGTCGAGTTGCATGTGTCAGTATGTTTGTTGTTACTTTCTGCCTGACTGTGAAGGTCTTTCGTTTCTTGAGTTTGGGCTTAAGTCTACGTCCCCTCTTGTCTTGTCTTCAGTGATTGGTGTCAACTGTGCTCCCACCTGGTTGCCTTGTCATTCTGTGTGTATTTATTGTCTCTGTTTCCCTTTGTGCCTCGTTGCATTCTCCCCCTTGTTGTGTGTTTTGTGTGCAGTGAGGTTTGCATCCCTGGCTTCAGCCCAGGCCAGTTTACTTCTGTTTGCTCTTTGTTTTTTGAGAAAGCTCCAGCAGTAAAGCTGTTCGTAGTTGGCATTTTGTTTTCCTACATTGGGGTCCTAACCCTGCCTGCCACACAGCAGTGTTATGACAGACATGAGTTTTGAACATAAAAAGCATTTTAAATTTAGTGCCATCAGACAACATTCCAATTCATTTATATTGGTTTCCCAGATATTCTTTAATGACCATCCCCTCCCCCAAAACCACTGGGAAAAAAACTGACCTATGAAACTAAAAGAAAGCACTGAAAGAAAAATAAGCAGGGGAAACTGATCTGTTGCTGTCATTTTTGAATGGTTTCTAAATAAGTTGCCCTAATGTTAAGTTATTGCTTTGTTTATTTATTTTTTAATTTAAGCAGAAAAAAATGGTTTTATTTATTTATTTTGTTTTTTAGAGCCACTTTCCAAAGAATCCAGTTTACATCAAGATCTGTAAAAAAATAAAGTTGTGTGATTTTTCACTCATGCTTTGACATTGCTCAGAATTATCCATAACATTGAATAGTGGAAACCCTTCTGAATCTCTCTGCCCTGAGAAACCATTTTATACTGCACATGATATCAGACCAGATTGCAGTGTTCTGAACAGAAAGATGATTTTTCAATAATATAATTGATTGGGTAAATTATTTTTTTTCCCCCATTTTTTCTTAAGGACAACCATGTTCTGCATTCCCCTCTCTCCAGTTCCTACCATCATGTTCCATAATTCAATTAAAAACCTATCTGGGATAACACAATAAAACCATTGCGATCATTCCCATTGTGGTCCTTGTGGTCCATAATTAACATCCCTATCTCCTGCCTGGTCTGTTCAAAGCGAATAAAGGGCAAAAGAAGGCCATGGGAACTCCATAAAAATGCAAATCTCAGTCACCTGTTTAATGCAAATCACCACATGGGGAACTTAAATCTGGTTTGATTTAAACTTCCTCATGCAAAATTGTGTCTTTTTATTTTATTACAAGTGATATAGTTTGCCTTATTAAGAGGGAAAAAACCTTTTTGTTAATAGTCCAAACAATCAAATGTTTAAAATCTGCTCCGGAAGATGTCAAAAATATTTGACAATAATGAACAGATAAGCAGTGTACCAAATGCCACCAAATGCCACCATTGCACAAAACAGCTGACTTCCTCAAATCCAACAGCCTTACATAGACGCTACCTCAACAATATGAGATTTTGTTAGCATTTTATTCAAATGACACCAAAAATGATGGAAACAATCTCAGTTCCACTAAATACTTTTGGATTTGGCTACAAAGATTGCAATTAATGCCTGTGTGGTGTTGATGCTTTTGTTAATCTGCCAATGTTGGTGGGTGTGGTGGATCTACCACATTTTTGGATTTTTAAATCAATCCAGCCATAATAATTTATATAACAGTACATTACATTTGTTTACCCAATTTCAAGCAATACAGACCAGATGTATGGCTAATATTTGGTATTTACCTCTGTTAGAGCCCATTTTTTGTCATAAAATGCAAATTAATAATAACCAAGATATGGGTGGAAAACACATGTTTATCTTGGACACATATAGATTAAAATGTTTCACATTGCTATGGTTGTTTACTTTTTTGAACTTCATTAGAAATTAAACAGGTTCTTGCCAGTCTATAGTTCAGCCCCACTGAACAAATACAGGGCAGTACGGTGGTGCAGTGGTTAGCACTGTCAACTCACAGCAAAAAGGTTCTTGTGTTCCAATCTAGTCTGGGGCCTGTCTGTGTGGAGTTTTCATGTTCTCCGTGTATTCCGGGTTAGGGTAACTGGTGTTTCTAAATTGAATGTACAAATGAATGGGAGCATGAATGATTGTTTCTCTCTGTGTGTTAACCTTGCGATAAATTAGCAGCTTGTCCAGGGCGTACCCTGCCTCTTGCCCTATGACAGCTGGGATAGGCTCCAGTGCACCTCCCCCCGCAATCCTGAATTGAAGAATGCTGAAGAGAATGGGATGGATGGATGTGGCATATGCATTTTGTGCACTTGATGTGTATGACTGTCTTCCTGTCAATCTTGGTTACACACATTGCAGGTGTTCTTTTTTTGCTACTGGATCTAGAAAATAGTTTAGATCAGGGAACATTTCCTGATCAGGATAATTTTCTAGATGAAATTTAAGATGAAATGTTGATTTCCTGCACAAGGACAGCTGCCATTAGACCCTGATTGCACATTTGGCAGCCTTACAGATTGACCATTTTTTGGACATCCATTCCCTTACTAGCTGCTGACAGGCTTGTTTGGGAGCTGACTTGTGGTCAGTTTAATCCTCATCTTAAAACTTAAAACTGCTCACCAGGTTGAGCAGGTGGCCCATTCACTGAAGGTTAGAGTCCTAGCTGGAGGGTGTGAGTCTGTCCCAGACCATTTTCTGTGTGTCATTTCCCTTCACCCTTTCTGCCTGCATGTCAGCACGATCCTATCCGATAAAGGCAAAAGGACTCATATTCTGAAAATTCTTTCTCTTGATCATCTTCCGGATCTTCCAGCAGGGGAAGCTTTGTGCTATCTTGATCGATAAGTAGCCACTCAGGCAAAGCTATTTGTTTGTGTGTCCCACCTTTTATTTGCGGCTGGGATAGAGTGTGAGAAACTACTGAACGTGAAGTCAATGAATACATTATTTTATATGTTTGTCATAGAAAATATAGCCTTTTATATTAAAATATCAGTATTCCATTCGTAGGTTTAAATAATCTCCTTGTACTGAACTGTGTTGGTCCATGAGCTCAAAGACCACGCAAATGGAGAATTCTCTCTGTGGGATTGCCTTCTTTTTGTCACTATTTGGCAACATTGTCTTCATCATTCCCTTTCTCATTCATTTATTACTCTCAGTCTGATCTGTCCAGTTAGGCTTAATACTGACAAGGCTGACTGCAGGCCAGTCACCCAGCTAGGCTGCCAATGGCTTCTTATATATACATTACTATGGCAGTGTCCCGCTGTCTAGCTCTTCTGCCAGTTGGGTCTCAGTTAAGACCCAGAATGGTTGATGACTCACTTTCTTCCCCATTTTCCGCCCGTCAATCCTTTTTTCAACGTAATGGAGCTAATGTCCAACCTCGCAGACAGCTAACGGAGAAACTCGGGCCTTATGCAAACTTTATGATGGCAGAGACTGTTGTCTTCCCTGTATGCTGTAGAAATGATGTGTCGTTTGGCGCTGCACTTATTCTAACCCTGATTTCTACTGAATTATTGATAATCAACAGGGTCAGGGTTTGCTTTTAGTGCTCCCCTGTGGGGCAGTGTGGGGTTTAACACTGCATCTGCACTCATAATATCATCATCACCCAGACAGTCCGGAGTACACTCTTAAAAGCAGCCAAACCTCCATGTTATATAGTAAAGCGAATAAATCATTGGAATAACGTTCGCTAAGAATTTTCACTATTTTTTATATTACTTGGCAGTTATGTGAAATCTTGTGGTTTAGAAAACACATGGACTGTGTTTTTTTGTACAAAGAAAGACATAATTGAGAAGGTAAACAGAGCAGAGGGGAATAACAGATTAGATCCTAACCAAATGCAAGTTTGCAAGCATGAAGTCAAACTGATCAGATGATTTCCATCTGAATGAAGCTGTAACAACTATTTTTGTCTCAGCCATAAGACATCTTTGCAAGGGATTATTGTTAAGTTGTGTCTCTTTGAAGTTGGCTGTCTTTGCTTTTCATGTGTTATTGCTCATATTTGTTGCCAGCTGAGCTGCTACAAAGCTAATGAAGAATACTCTATTCTTAATTTTCAAACTGAATTTTGTATGTGCAGTGTATTTTAAGTTGGAAAAACAGTCTGACAAATAGCATCTTTGCTGCTTTGCATTTTACTTAGATATTTTATTTGAATTTTCCAATAGGTGTGTTTTATCCTTCCAGCTTCTCTAACTTTACAATTTAAAATGACTGTTTTTTCAAGCATAAAGCAGTGATTTTTTTTTTTTTTTTTTAGACTGGAGAGATTAAGGAGAGTATTTGTGTGGGTGTACATTTGTGTATTCTTGTTTTTGCAGTATCCAAGTTTTACACAGTGTGCTGAGTTCATACTAGTATGTTAAAATGCTTTATTTTGCCAAAAATACTCACCCTTTTTCGCCTTGTACTTTTTAACGCCGAAAAAGGATCCAAGTAGGATTTGTTGTATATGCATTTTTTTAAGTGAAAATTCACATTCAGAAGCATACTCGGGTCTTTTACAGCTCTGTTTGTGTTATTCATGCACTCAGACAACAGCAAAAACAAGAAAACATTCACACAAAAGATCCATTAAGTTTGTGCATGAATATTAGATAAATACACCCTATTAAACTTTTTTCATGACTGTAAGGGATGTCTTGGTGGTTCGTCTGTCTGAACTTGTGTTTTTTTGTGTGTGTGTGTGTGTGAGTGTGTGTGTGTGTGTGTCTGTGCATGTGTGTGTTCCTGAGTGCTAAGTCATTTTCTCCATTGCTCTCCTCATAAGATATTTACATGGTCATCTATTATGGATTGTGATCTGATTGAAGCTGAGTGTTCCCATCTTGGCCTCTCTGTGAACTCACCAGCAACCACCAGGTTTTTATTTATTTATTTATTTGTTTATTTATTTTAAACCGTGTTCATTCTAATCTTGGTCTTAAGCCGTTTGGTTTCATAATTATTTCTGATTTAAATATTCAGTGTTGGTTTATCTTGGAGTGAATTTGGCATGCACTGCTCATTCAGACCTTTAAAACCAGTGATAGTTGAAGTGAGAAACACTGATCATCTCATTAAAATACAGCGATGTAGATTTCTGTAGGTACTACTTTAATACTAAACAATTCCAGGGTGGTTCGGGGAAGGTGAGCTGAGGACAATGACCCAGCTCTAACTCTTCAGATCCCAATCCAGCCATAACAAGCCTGGTCCATGGAGGCCCTTTCCTGCAACCAACTGGACCCAAAGGATCCAATGTCAGCATCCCACTACCATTGCCCATGCTCATGTCCCAACAAGTTAGATCTGCTTTGGCAGGAAGGAGGGGACCTACGCAATATTAGTGAACTGGTTTTAATTATATTGTCTTGGCAAAAACACAACTTAAAACAAATATTTTATTTTTTTCATTTTATAGTGCACAATACATAAACTCAGTCCCACTCTTGTGAGCAGATGTTTAAATCAGAACAAACAATGCCTTCAGCGTTCTTACTAAAAACAAGTTGCAAGGAGCTCTCTTCTTGTTTTAACTGTGTTCTCTCTTTCAAATTTAACATCTAAATCTAAATCCAAGTTGGAACAGAATATCCACATCTCCAGGCAAGAGACACATTTCTGGCCTTGTGTAAACATGCCGGCAGTTCCAACAAGCCGTAAATCCCTAATCCTCTACACATTGGTCTGAAGCCACCTCGTCTCTTTTTAAAATTTCTGTCTTTATGTCTCTCTTACTCTACAATTCTGTTGTCCCCACTCGCTGTTTCTTTCTGTCACCGCATTGTGCCTCATAAATCTCACACAGAAACACACACTGACCGCTCAGTGGTGGTCCCTCAGATGCTTGGACTCCATTCATTTTACCAGCTGCCCTCCAGCCACCCCTCCCCCATGCTGCTTTCTCCTTGTCCGATTTCCTCAGCTCTCTCGATCCTTTCTCTGTGTTTACTTTGTCCTCTTCTCTGTTCCTCCCACCTTCACACCTCGCCTGCTCATGTCTGTCACCCTCTTGCATTATCTTTCCTTCCTCCTGTTCTCAACTTTCGGGTCTATTTAATGCTTTGTAATTCACCTCAGCCTCACTCATCTTTAGTTTACTTCCGCGTTTCACCATCTTCTCACTGTGTTGCACATTGTTCCAAAAACCTGTCTTGTGTCTGTCTTCTGTCCTCCTCCTCATCTTCCACCTAATTTTCTACTTCTCACTTTGTATATATAGAATGCTGTTTTGGTAATAATAAATCAAATCCAGGTTACAGTAAGGCATCTGTATATTTTTACTGCTGCAACTATTATTCCTTATTAATATAATTTTTTAGAGCTCATAATTCATATAAATGCAGCTGTGGCAAAGATGTGCATTTAAGCAGTAAAATTAATGCATAATAATAATTTAAGCAATGAGATATCAAGCAATTTGTAAAAGGTGGGAAAAAATCTTTCTTTTAAATTCCAATCCGGTATTAATGATGCAAATGATGGATGTAAAATACCATAATCAGACAATGTTCTGATCTGATCTGCACCTGCAAAAGTTAGTTTGATTAAATTCTGTCAAGTTCTGAGATAACCAGTGAACTCATAATGGAACAAAGTAATAATTCCTAAATTAGGTGCTGTATTGTAGTAGTCAAAGCATACATCATATGCTTTAATTTAGAAAGAAGTAAAAAGCTGTACTGAGAATATGAAGCTGACTTGATTCAAGTTGCAGGTAACTGCCCAAAATCAATGAAAGTCAAGGAGTCCCTTTACACCTGTCTATAATACTCCTTCGCTTCTCTTGCAGCCATTCTTCCCTTTTCTTTCCATTTCCCGAATTCATCTTCCTCCTGCCCTTACTCTCCTCCCACCTCCTGGCTTCCTTTCTTTGTTCACTGTCTTTTTTCCCTCCTGTCCTGCTGTCTCCCCTTACTTTTGGAGTGATGACAGCCAGCTGTCACCACCACACCAGCTCTTCTGACCACAGAGCGTACCCGACAGCAGCGCTGATGACATTACCCACTGAACATCGGTCTCTGGACAGAGCTTGGACCTATTTTAGATGCCAATTTCTTTTTTGTTTTGTTTTATTTATTCATTAGATTCCTCTGTTCTTGTTTTTTTTTTTCTGTTTTGTCTGGTGGTTTTTTTTCTTTTTTTTCTTTTGGCTTTGTTTTGTTCCTGTTTATTCATGTGACCGCCTTACTTGTCCTTAGTTGTTTTCTTACTTTTTACTATTTTTTTAATTCCCTTTTGATTCAAACCCAAAGTGGGGAAAAAAATCTGACTATTTTCCCCACAATTCCTCTTGGGTACCTTGAGGCAAATCATCATTTAAACATTAGACCTGTCAGTTGAATAAGAGGGAATAAGTGTTGATGTATTATTCAGTAGTTCTAATTCTGGTCTGTTCCGTTTGTGGTTCTGTCTTTACCTGCATGGCTCAGCAATTATTAGTCGGTGTCTACTGAGGTTACTGGTGGTCATGAATGTGAATGTTCTCTTGGAAAGCATCAAATGTGAACTGACTATCACAGTAATTGTGTATTCTCAAGTGTAGAATCTAGTGGTATAAAAGTTCGTAGAATTCTCTAAAAAAATCATAACATGATTATTTCATTTGATATACTCATGTGATACATTTATGCCTTGAAATCTATTTCATCATTTATTTATTCTAGTGTTGAATACTGATGATACCTTTCTGTACCAAAAACTCTGAAAATAGGGACGATAGCAGCTTATGTAGTGAGGCTGAATTCTTCCAGAACTGAGAGGGGCAGCATACAGTCGTTCTAGTCTATCCTTACATGCTGAAGATGAAAGACTACAGAAGAAGATGGCGACTATTGCAGCTGCTGTGATAGCTCAGTCATTAGTAAAAAATAAAATAAAATACATTAAGAGTCAGGAGATTCACAAAGGGCAGTACACAAAAGGTGCTGACATGCTTTTCAGACCAAGGGAGGAAATGCTTCCAATTTAGCAAAGCACCTAAGACTGGCATCCAGATCTGTTCAAAGAATTTAACATCCAATATATTATCCTTCTTATGTTATCCTTAAATGCATGTTACCATTTTGTTTGAGACAGCTGTTGTTGTTCTTCTTACGGCTGCTACCTTTAGGGGTTGCCACATCAGCTCATCTACTTCCATCTCACTCTAGCCACAGCATCCTCCTGTGTCACACCAATCCTCTGAATGGCCTTTCTCACCACATTCATTAATCATCTCTATAGTTTTCCTCTTTCCCTCCTGCCTAGCAGCTCCATATTCAACATTGTTTGTCCAATATATCTATTATCCCTCCTCTGCACTTGCCCAAACTCTATCAGCCTTGCCCCTCTAACTTCATCTTCTAACTGCTCAACTTGAGATGTCCCTCTGCTGTACTCATTTATAATCCTGTCCATTCTGGTCACTCCCACTGCAAATCTTATTATCTTCAACCCTGCCACTTCCAGTTCCACTGCCTGTCTTTTTGGTAGTGCCACTGTCTCCAAATCATACATCATAGCAGGTCTCAACTAACATCTTGTAAACCTTCCCTTTCAATCTTGCTGCTATCCTTCCATCACACATCAAGCCTGACACTTCACTCACTCCAATCTGCCTGCACTTTCTTCTTCACCTCTCTTGTGCACTGTCCATTGGCTAAAATCAGAGGTGGGAGGTAACATTACTACTCTAGAATTTTCAGGTATCTGTACTTTACTTGAGTATTTATTTTTCAAACCGCTTTTTACTTTTACTCCCTACGTTTTCAAAGACTCGTTACCTGCGCCTTCAAACATCAAAGCAATCTGAACATAAATGGAGGAACAATAATGCATAAAAGTCAATCGTATTGGCGTGTCCATCCCTGGGACATATTATATACAAAGACATGAAAGAGGCAAAACCATATAATTTATGTGTAATTTATAGTCGACCAGGGAGGAGTGGCAGGGAGGCAAGGCACAAGGCCCAGACCCAGGTCCAGCCATATGTACAAACACGCACGCACGCACACACACATACACATGTATGCACAGATACACACACACACAAACACACTCACCCACCCAAATACAGTCACAAAGAATGTGAAGAGAGAGGTTAGATTTAAAGGTAAGGACTGCTCAGTGACATTTACTTCTATACTTTCTACCTCTTAATGTTGTATATAGTTTCAACAGTTGTTTTATCTGCTATTGGTATTTTTAATTTCTATATTGTCTATTTTTATATTGTTTTTAATTTCTATATTTTTATTCTATATTTTATACTTATTGCTCTATTTTTTTATATGGTTGACTACAAGAGAGACCTGCGCAAAAAATTCCAATGTGTCTAGACCTCGGTTCATGCACAAATAGCAAATAAAAACCTTGAATCCATTTGATAAACTGGAAATTTAAGGCTTACATTTTTAAATCAGATCTTGCATCTGTATATGATGTGACGTTATGGTTTTTCATGTTGTGAAGCATAGCAGCACGGTGGTGTGGTGGTTAGCACTGCTGCCTCACAGCTGTAATAACATCTAGAAGGCCTGGGTTTGATTCCACTTTGGCCCAGGTATCTCGCTGTGTGGAGTTTGCATGTTCTCCGTGTGTCTGCATGGGTTTACTTTGGGTACTCCGGTTTCCTCCCACAGTCCAAAGACATGCAGTTACTGGGGTTAGGTTAATTGATCGTTCTAAATTGCCCATAGGTGTGAATGTGAGTATGAATAGTTGTCTGTCTCTCTGTGTACCCTGCCTCTCGCCCTATGATAGCTGGGATAGGCTCCAGCATATTAGAATTTAGATTGACAAAAAGTTTTTATTCTCATGCAATATTATTTTATTATCAAATTAATATAGGTTCAGTTAGCTTTGCACAAAAATAGCTGGTAGAAACATCCTCTCCAAAGGGCTACTTTCTTACTTTGAGTAGATTTCAGAGCCTGTACTTTTGCACTTTTACTTGAGTACAGAATGTCTGTACTTTTGCCACCTCTGGCTAAAATGCTTGCAATCTTTAAACTAATGTGATGTAAGGAACATTATATCTCATAGTAACATTGGCAGGCTACTCAGAAACAAAATATAATGTCAGCATTTTAAATAAATGCTCTGCTACCATCATGTCAGTAAATAACGTACATAAAGGAGTTTATGTTCAAATATGTCAGATTATCATTTTTTTTGGTGTCAAATTGATTATCAAGAATTACGTAATTCTGCTGGTATTGCTAACAATTACAAAGCTTCTTGTATTGTGACCAAAGTGTTGAAGTGAGAATTTAAAAATAAAAACTCTAAGAGAGCTTGATTAGAGCAGAAATACTGTGTTATCTGGCTCATTATTTCAAAAGTTCCTTATGGTGGCCTGATCTATGGGGGTAAAAATGGTATGGAATAAATGTTATAATTGTCATAGCGAACAGGTGAATCCAATTTAACTGATAAAACTCAGATTCAGAGGCAGCCTTATTGGAAAGGAGTAGTGTCCAAGGCCTTTCACATCAAACCCATCTGTGGTTTATAAAATAATATACATAATTATCTTTATACTTACCAGCATTCTTCACCTTCTCCAAACAATGGTCACATTATTTTGAGGTCTTTTTCTGTTACTTCACAAATGCTTTAAAATTTCACTGCCTTATTTTAAGCAGATGGCTTTGTGACAGATTTTGATTTTTTTTTTTTGGTCGTTAGCTTTTGATATTAATTTACCTTTAGTCTACTTGTCCACTCAAAAAAAACTGGTTTCATACTGTAAGATTAATTTGTTCCATAACAAACACCATGACTCCATTGATAGAAGCAGATACCTTTGGATCTCCCTCACTGCTGAAAGGCTGTGCGAGCTCTGCTTTTAAAACTTTAGCTTTCTGCTCTGTGGATCACAGTGTGACTTTAAGGCCTATACACCCTTCCAGATCTCCCTAGCATTTGGAATGGCTTTTATTTATTTTTCATTGTTTTTATGCTGATTCCTCGGTTTTAGCCGTGTAGGTTTGACTTTAGCGTCTTTCAGCTTCTGTGTCTCACTCTCGCTTATCTCATTCTTCTTGGTCTGGGTATCATCTTCATTGTCGGAACTACAAAAACACATCTCTGTGGTTCTTATTCACTTTTGAGGAACCCTTCTCTGTGAGCTCTTTCATAACCTAGCTGAATTTAATTAAATTCTAAAAAAAAAATATATTTCACTCTGTTTGAAACAATCTTTACAAAGCCAGTGGAAAGTTACTTTTTCTACCCTCTCTCTCCCTCTCTCTCTCTCTCTCTCTCTCTCTCTCTCTCTCTCTCTCTCTCTCTCTCTCTCTCTCTCTCTCTCTCTCTCAGACAGTTAAATATACACACATATAAGTACTAGAGTAGTGTATACGCAATACAATCACAACACAATCTTGAAGAGTGCTTAAGAGTGTAAAGCTGCAGGCAAATGAATGTTCATTGTGTCAATAAACATATTTTCAACAAATTACACTTGCAAGATAACTGCAAACAAGCAAGTGAGCCCAATTTGTTCATATGCTGTCAGGTATATTGTGACTACAGTCCAGTACCGTTAAAATCAGATTAATGCGGCCTCAGTAACTATGTGGGAAAGCCTGCCAGGCTTCTCAGCCACTAGTTTCTTGTTGTCATTTTTATTATGTTGCCTTTACTCGTTAGTGCTCAGACAATGTGTATAAATGGAAGCACTCTAGCTGCATCTGCACACCAGTAACTATGATGTGAACTGAAATGTCTTCATTGCATTACAGTCTTATTGTAAAAGGTACAACTGTAACTCCAGACTCAACGATAAAACACCACCAACTTGTTAAACTTTCATTGTGTTTGTGCTAGAAATACATTTGGAAAAAAATGTAAAAGAAATGCAACAGCCAGCTGGTAGCGTTAGCTGAAAATAATTGTTTTTTATTTATGCAAACGAAAAGGTGTGTTAAAGTCAATAGGGAACATACTGCATTTGTAGCTGCACATACTGTATGTTTCATAGTGATTCTACATGCGTATATGCTCCACTCCATCTGTAGCAATATTTAAGTGCAAAGCTTGCGATGACTCTAGTCACACGGGACTATTATTACCTGGGGAACACTCAGTGATTTGCAATAATAGTATAGCCCTTTTGAGTCTTTCTTTTATGCCAGGACAAAAGTCCCCTTGATAATAATAATTTGCAAATACTGGTCTCACGTGATGTATTTTCCTGTATAATTTCTCAAGCTTCTTTCTTTTAATATAGATATGAAAATTATGTTTTGTTTTCCTGTCATACAACTTCAGTGTAATTTCCCAGGCCAATGTTCATGCTAAAAATATTTTATTTGGCAGCTCCACAGTTCATGATCTGTGTCCAAGACCAATAGTTATGCCAGTGTAGGAAGTCATGTCGGCTAGAATATTACAAAGAGCAAAATATGAATTCCTTTTCTTTCAAATGTCTTTTCATTGATTACTGGAAATATACTGACAGACACAATACAAAACCATGGGTAGTAATCAAATTTTAACAAATTTTAACCCACAATCGAAACCCCAGACAGCAGACACATCCACACAAAACTAAACTGAGTTACAATATAGCTATAAGATAACATTTGCTCAAAGTAAAAAAAAACAAAAAAAACAAAAACAAAAACAAAAACAAAACCAAACAAAAAAGAAAAAAAACCCAACAACAACGTATGAATAATGGCATTTAAAAGAACGTTTAGATGCTAAAACATATTATCCACAAATATGTATAAAGGGGGGAAAGAAAAAGAGAAAAAAGGGGGGGCTACTCAGAGACAATAGTAGTAGACAATAGTAGTAGAATTAAAATATGAATTCCCAATCAATATATAGAGTAAAAAAATGTTTAAATCATGGGTATTACGTTTATTTTAGTCAACTTTATTTTGGTTAATTCATGGCCCACATATAGCTTAAATTGCTCTCAGGAAAGCCAGATAAATAAAACCACTGCATAAAAACCAATGAAAAAACACCTTAAAAACTTTCCCATTCTTCTAATTGAAAGAAGCACCATCAATTTACCAAAAAGATGATGAACAACCTGTAATGTCTCAAAAACAAAATATGGCAATTTCAATAGTATGTCTCAACACATATGCATTGCAACTTACAGACTACAGTACAGTGGCTCTGCAGAGGTACAATACTTTAACATGTTGTACTTCCATAGATCCACTGCTGAGGATACTGAAATTTAGCATTAATAGTATTTCACTTCTTTATGATTTAAACAACGTTTTGAAATCTGGAAATGCTTTTAAATGTTGATACATTTTTACTGTTGTGTAGTAATGCTGGCAGGATATCACTGCATTTTATTAAAAAGTTAGAATTATTAATAACTTTGCTGCAATTTCCACATGTGCAAAGCCACCCAGGGGCCAGATTGGACCCTTTGACAGGGCAGTTCTCTCCTGTATGCTTAAAAAAATACATGCATGCAAATTTCTAAACATCTTCAGATAAAACCTGATAGTACTGGGATTACAGTATTGGTTAAAATTTGAGTTTTTGTTTGTGATGTGGTCTTAAAAAAAAGAATAGTAATCCATCCATCCATCCATTCATCTTTTTTCTGCCACTTATCTGGGTCTGTGTCACAGGAGAAGCAGTCTAAGCAGAGATACTGAGACCCCCCACCTCTTCTAGGGGGACACTGAGACACTCCCAGTGTGTCCTGGGTCTGCTCTGGGGCCTCCTGCCTGAAATCCCTCACTCGAATGCACAGAGTAGGCATCCTGGTCAGATACCCAAACTGCCTCAACTGGTTCCTTCTGGAGGCTTACACATAAAAGAATTTTGCTGTAAATTACTTCTTTGCATTGTGGTGTGATGCCTTTTTCCTCCCAGAAAAGCCAGGGTAAAATACCAAATTTATAAACTGCAATTATAAACCTCATCAGTATATCTCTAATATGGAACAGAATTATCTACTGAACTATGCTGCAGTGCTTTATAACACTGAACAAAAAGGAATAATTACTTTTATACGTCCAGCCTGCTGATATTTCATTGTTCTTTGTTAAGAATCCTGCTCTGGCTGGAAATGTTCTACCTCTGACACAATGGCTTTAATGACATTATCTCTGTATAAAAAGAGCATTAAGGAGCAACAAGCCCACCCAACACAAGGTGCACCTTTGTGCCTCAACTCTAAAGCCTCTTGCCCTGCAGGGGTTATTAGTCATCTTGGCTGTAGGAACAAAGGCAATGTGGGTGCTGGGTCTCTGTGCTCCCTGATTCCTGCAGTGAGGGAGGTGCAGGTGTGGTGTCAGCAGAAATACAGTATTTATTGTAGAGAGATGTATAAATAGAGAGATAAATGCTGAGAGGTGAGAGAGATGAGGCTAAAGATGGATCAAAGGGATTAGGATGTTGCTGCTGATAGTGTGCATGAGATGTACAATTATCAACAGCATGACTAACTGTTTATTTAATGAGGGAAAATATATTTAAATACAATGCTGGCACACACACACTCAGAAGATCTTTTTTTTTTTTTAACTGGAGGACTGAAATTATTCTCCCCACACTCTCATGCCTGCTCAAACCCACTACAGAAAAAAAATACATTCAAGAGCTTATTTCATCCTTGGTCATGTTGGCATTAATGTGGAAATATGAGTGTGGCAGCTGAACAGGACTGATGCACAAGACCTATATTGCTGTAGTTGTAGGTGCAGCAGTGGGGGTGCTGCTGTAAATAATATAGCAGACAGTGTGAAGCTGCTTCACTGAGTCTCAGATCAATCAGCGAGAACTCTTTGGGCCTTTTGGTCTACCTTTCTACTACAGACACATGCAGACATGTAAAACACTCATACGGTCTTGTATCAGCCCTTGGGAAGTTGGAACAGATGGTGTGCAGGTAATACATGGATAAAATTGTCAGTTGTTTTCATGAACAAAGCGTGACACACGGGCTAGTTTGTATTCAGTGTGGATTGCTGCTGTGTGAATGTTTTAAACTATATGAATATGGATGCAAAAACATATTTTTACATACAACTTAACACATACTGAAGTTCTGAATTCAATTAAGGTGTATCATTAAAACAGGGCAATATTTGTCAGTGGAATGGAAAAAATTAGCAATTATCTTTCCATATTTTTGAATATATTTAAAATGGACCAGATGCACATTTATAACCCAGTGTGTAGAACTGTAGTGGTAACACTTATATATCTAAATGAAAATAATGCCAAATTGTCTATTCATACAGCTTATGCGCACCATAAACCTGAGCTATCCCAGTATGTGAAATTGATATCCCAAACAATCATTATAATCAGCCTTTTCAAGTTCTCTTTATGATTAATTATTGGGGGACGGCCAGTGGGTGCATGAGAAATTTCTTTTGCAAGAGAAAGCCTTTCCTCCCAGATAATTTTTTATGTCCCTCAGGAAGGTAGCCCACAGGGTGGGAAACGGATACCTGCCATACCATAACGAATGTGACAGGGAGATTGACAGCTTCCTAGCGTGAATTCCTGCCCACTCTGGTCTCACAGTAGTTTCCCTGTGCTGTTAAGACACACTCTCACATGGCTCTCTAGCTATTTCTGTCCTTATGTATTCCTCAGTTTGTATTTATTTTTCTGCAGTCTTTTTCATGCTGTGTGGGTAGTCACGATCCATGTTTCCCAGAGAAAACATGTGCCAGCGCTACTTGAAAACTGGCTATTTTATTACATGTACACTGTTTTCATTGTTAAAATGGATGATTATATGTTTCATATGTTTTAAAAAATGTGCATTCTGGTCAGTGGGTGCAGTGGTTCCTGAAAGAAGGCTCAGTGAATAGGGAAAAGTGCTAAAAAGATTTGTAATAAATGGGAACTAACTTATGATCATTATCACCACAGCGCGTCTCTCACTTAACAGCTGGGTAGAAAGCTTGTTGACAAATATTAATCAGCCAGGAGTAAAGTAAACAGATAAGTTTCAGCTTTATAAGACAAGTTGAAGTGAAGGACTGCTGAGAGACATATGATCAGTTTTCAAGGTCAGCCACACAATACATGTTGCTGAGAATGCAAGCAAATTGTAACCCAAATGAATAATTTTGCACCCACCCTGCAAAATTACCCACAAATACCTGAAAAAACTTTAAACTATGTGATATAGTGATGATCCTGTATGAGTCACAGGTAGAAGTACAAGCAACAGCAGGTGCCTGGCTCTCCAAGGCCTCTCTTTCAAGAGATCTGAGGTTCTTTGTGGAGCAGCAGCACATGCATGGGAATTACAAGATCAATAAAGACCTATCAGCTGAACTAGCCAGATGAATCTTGTGACATTTCATTGAGGCACGCACTGAATATACTTGTCTGTGGCAGGCAAGTCAGCCTGTTCCCTGCATTGTTGCTTTCTATTATAAAAATTTATCATTCAGTTATAATGTGGCTCTGTTTTATTTTAGGGAAATTTAACTCGGCGGTGTACTGATAAGACACACACACATGAGGAATGCAGTTCTATAGTGCTAAAGGAATAACTGAGAAATTACTTGTGGGCTGTGTTGTCATTGTAGAAATATCTATGCAGGGAAAAGTACACGTTTTAATCTTCCCAGTTCTACAGACTGCATCTAAAAGATACAGATATATGTATCCACCATGAGACTTCTTTATTGGTTTTCCAAAATGAGACGGAAAATGGGAGAGGAAGATCTGACTGAGAAACTGATGATACTACACTCTCGCTACAAGATAGTGACTTGTCAGTCAAAAGGTAGCCACACCCTAAAGTATCCCCTGCATTATTCAGTGTTACTCTACTTAGGATGATAATTTACAGAAAAAAAAACTGTAATAAATTACTAATTAGAAAAGTGATTAATGAGGTATTAAATTAAGTGAGAAGCAGGGCCATTTTCTGCAATCAGTGGAATTGCTCTCTTCTGAAAAAATGAAGGTTTAAGACGCATCAACGTTGGTTTAAGTTTTCTGCCCCTTGGGCTATGTCCATCTTTTATATAAAGCCTATGTCCACTGCTCAAGAAGATCTGTCCCAGCATATAGTAGGCAATCTCATAGTAGTAGTGGCCAAAACATTTTTTTAATTAATTGCTTTTTTTAATTTACACCAATCTATAATAATAATCTTGAGGAAAAACTGGAGAGCAAGAGAAACATTGAGAAAGCAGGGAAAACAGAGTCAGTGTTTTATATAAACCTTCAATCAGTATGTTCTTTAGTCTCATCACCAGTCATGCATCTTCAGAAATCACAGAAAGTTTGTATTTTGTGATGTCACAACAGTCTTCGGGGTTGAATTTTTAATCTCTGGCTATAATTCTCAGCCTCTACTTTTATGTAACTGCAGTTTAAAGCAAGTTAATACAAGCTGCTGTGCATTGCATCATGGCTAGCGAACTTGATTTATGCTTAGGTTTGTTAACTGCTCTTTAAAGTTTGTTGTAAAAGGTCTTTAAAGCAACCTTTTAATGAATGTCCACTTCTAGCTTTATAGATTTAGATTTATAGTGTCAACACTTAAATAGCAACCACATGAAAGTGTTTAACTGGCACATTAGTCACATAATTTCAGCCTCTTGTTTTCTTTGTGTGCAAGTGGTGTTGCTGTGTTTGTGTTTAAGTGGTGAGTGCGTGTGTTCAAACCTCCGGAGAACAGTCTGTTCCTGAGAAACATTTGAGTTCAGCTTCATATGAGATCACTTAAGTGGCATACTGCTCATTCAGATGCAGTGAACACCGATGTAATGACTAAACTGCCATTTAGAAAGAGGTCATGGAGATAATAGGGAGCATTCAATAGAGAACAATGGCTCTGGTAGTAAGTTAAAATTAAATTTAATTATTATCTAAAGTTACTTCAATTAGAGGGTTTGTTGCAATTGTCTTGGTGTCTGGTTCAAATATACAACATGTTTCAATCTGTATATTGTCAGTCTGAAATACGTCAATAGCTATTAAATGGATTGTTTGTCTTAGGAAGAACTGTAATTACAGCATTAATAACAGAGCTTCAAGTGAGTGCCATGACTGGGATAAACCTTCTATTGTCCATGATGAACACATCTGCAAAAATGACATTCCACTCAAATAGGAAGACTTGCTGCTTTACTTAACTTGTCGTATGTCAGCGGATTAATCAGTAATGAAGTGAGCTGTTTGCTGCAACCATACCAATGTCACAGCTCTAGGAAAACAAAACAAACAAAGAAACTTTGATCTAAAAATATGATTTGGTTTACATGATTGCAGTTAGATTAAAAACTCAGTTGTCATATTGCTCACAATCCACCGCAATAATTATTGTCTTTCTGTTCTGAAACTGCACACAGGTCCATCACTAATTTGAATTTACAAATTGCTGTTGTTGGGTTGATTTTAAATGTGACTTGACCAGTTTTGTTCCTGGATGATTTTCTGCTTATTATAAAGAATACAGTTCTTTGTGTTGGCAGACTACCAGTTCAGCTTCTTTTCTAGTAGCTGCTTGTAATCTTAATATGTGATGCAACATGCAAAAACCCAGGCTAAAGCCAGGCTTGAAAAACTGTGATTTAACAGTGCAAATAAATATACAGTCACTTGTAGCATGTTTGTAAAAGATTCAACTTCTAATAAAAACTCCACTAGGTTTACAAGAAACTGTCCTGAATCGTCCACATCACTAAGGGGACAAATTTCGATGACTGACTGGGTCGCATGCCCTGGCATATGTGGCTGCGATGAGCGGGGGTTTTCCTCCTCAAAGCTGAGAGGTTTGCTGGACAAGGATTGCGGAAAAATAATGTTTATTTGCACTTTAGGCATCAGAAATTGTTCAGTAAACTACATTATTCAGACACAGATCTGAGACATACTACAGCTGGGATATTTTAAATTGTTAAGACTGGAACTGGGACACTGAAAACCACATCCAATTGCAGAAACACAAAGGTGAAAGCAACATGCACACTGCTCATCATTCATATTTAAAAATATGTTGTTTTATCTTTTTTTTCCCTTCTTTTTCATTTCTCTTTTGGTATAGGATGCATGATCTTGCAGAATTTTATGGATTCCCATGCGGAAGCCAGATGAAACAGTCCTCCTGTCAGGTGTAGCATTACTGCTAGGGCAAAGGACAATATTTTAGAACTTAATGACAAAAAGGCAACAGAAGATATGCCTCAAATATTCATGTAACCTAAACAAAATTTCCCTTGGTTATTTGTATCCCAGTTTCCCCTCTGAATAACATCATCTTGGATACAATGCAACAAAACTGAGAGTTTGATCTTATCTGTGTGTGTGTGTGTGTGTGTGTGTGTGTGTGTGTGCGTGCGACACAGCATATCTCACCTAACACCAAAGACTGCTGCTGTCCATTGATATTCCAGCTTGGTGTGCATGTCAGAATAGCTTTGTCCAGCTGGGCAGAACAGGGGAGACAGTGTTTGACGGCGCGTCTCAACATTTAATTATCTACAGCTGCTTCAGAGCAAACAGAATAATCTGTAGGATCAGCAGATGCGACTGTACATTCATGCACATTCCCTTTACATGCACATGTTTGCTACATTCTGCTATAGCACCTGAAGTAAAACAGATAGCACAACAGCACTTCAGTGGCTCTATCACAAAACCGAAACTGTCAGCTGGCAAATAAAAAAAAAAACTTGTTGTTGCTGTAAGGGTTTGTGACTGCAGCAGATTTCCATGGATCAAGGTGGTTTATGACAGGGAAGCGCTGCAGGCAGTCAGTCCCACATCAGCAGGGCAAATATTCTTCTAGTCTAATTAGCAGGACGTTCTACAGTGTCCCTCTGTCTCTCCAAGGAGAATGTATCAAAAAACAACAAACTACCCTCTGTGGAGCTGGATTAAATACAAAATAAATAAAGTTTATTGTGATTGCCTTTAAATGTTAAAGGAATTTAAAGAGCTTGCGAGTCTAGCCTCAGGTATAAATAAATTGAGGCACATTTTAGTTGCTAAATAGAGCGAGGCTTAGACATAAGTACTTTGCTTCCAGAGTGAAGTGACATATTCTGATTTCCTCTTCCTCTCTCTCTCTCTCTCTGTGTGTGTGTGTGTGTGTGTGCTTGCTGCATTCATTATGCTAGTGTGCTCTACACACACATTATATGCCTCACTGTGGATTCAAATTACCAATAGCTTTCTCAAAATGATTCAGTAAGGACTGAGACTGACAAGATTGTAGCTTTTCCCGACAAATGAAAAGGCAGTCAGTCATGCTGTGCTTCCAGTTATGCTCTCATCCACTTAGGCGTGCATAAAAGGGGAATAAAAGAGGAAACTTATGTTGGATTATCATAAAATGTCAGGGAGATAAGCCAAAATAGTCTTACCACTGCATCCCAATCCCTTATGTTCCTATGTAATTATCAACAGTGGTTCTCATAAAACGTGCACCGGAAATCTGTAGTCATGGTGGACAATGTCTGGTTTCAATTTCTCTGAGGCCCAGTTCAGACAGATATGGACAAAGAGAAAGAGAGAGAGAAAGAAAAGTCACGTACACATGCAATGAAATAAAGAGGGAAAAAAAGGCATGAAGAAGAATAATCAACAAAAAAACTGGAGTAACAGGGTGGAAGCGCTTGAAGCAGGATGGTCAGCATGGTATTGTCTTGGCACCATAAAAAGCTTCATCATGTAAGAGCCATTTATAAGTATTGTGCCAGCAGCTTAGACAGGGAGGATTATCAAATGACATTTTTAGCCTCTTAAGCAAGCCACAATTGCAACCAGCATGGTCCAAAAGAGCGTGAGACAAACGACTTATGGTGAGGATGAATGCAAGTGGTGCAACTTAGCTAAATGTCAGACAGCTTGTGTATTGTACATGTAATTTTTCGGCACTATTGTTTCCGTTGTTTGAGCGGCAGCTGTTCATGTACTCTGTTCTCTGAACAAAATCGGAAAAGAGGAATGAGGCAGGGAGGGAGAAAGCTAGGGGAAGAAGAACAAGAACCACCGCCAGCGGATAACCGCCACTGGATGTTTGTTGCTAAGCATTTAATCTCTCATGCTTGGAGAATACAAACGATCTTGTAATCGTCCCCGACCTTGACATGAACAGCAAGGTCACGGGGGAGCTGGGCTATTTTGCATTTCCCACAGATGCTTTGCCGAAACATGCAGAACAATTAGTAAACTGGATATTGAGTCTGTCTTCACTCTCTCTATCCCCCTCACATTCCCATCGGAGTAGTTACCTGGCACACCCCCAAGCCACAGCTTAGTTTGATTCCCAATACTTAATTATGATAAAGAAGTATTCAGAGTAATAAGTCAGGTCAGACTGCACATACCTGTGGGCTGTGCTTGACTGAAGATGTGAAATATGCTCATTATCAATTACTCTACCAGTTATTTTCTATTAATTGATTACAGAGTTCGAGTATAAAATGTCAAGTGTAATGAAAAAGGCAATCACACATCCCAAAATCCAGTAGTTATTTTGAACTTTTGACTATTAATCATTATCTCTGTTGACAGAAGGTCTAATAATTTCAGCAGCATTTGTATGTGTTCATATTTGACCATGTTCCAGTGTTTGCAAGCACAGATGGTATGTATTAGACAGTGACTATTGAGTGTATGTTTGGTTACATACTGACACCTAAAAGTGAGTAGGAGGGTGCTGGTGTGTTAATGTACAGTGTGTGTTTTTGTGTGCATGCGTGTGTGCCTCTGTGTGTTGGCCCTCAAACCCCCTTTATGCAATTAAGGGACTTTTGTCCTTCGACAACAGTGTATTACCTCTATTATTGAATATGCTGAGAGTTGAGATATGATTATACTGCAGGCAAATTCAATTTCTCTTTTCAGCAGTTTGAATAGGAGCATGAACCGGCTTCTTTTAAGTTAAACCAGAATGGTTTTTAGCCTTATTCAAAAGAGGGATAATAAAGTTGACCCTTTCTCAACATCCTGCCTGATTCAACCTTAAAACTGTACAAACACAATGGCTACTAAATCTCTTTGGGATGTATACACATATATTTTATTTTTTTGTAACAGCAAAGTATCCTTCACAGTATCCTAAACTGAAATGAAATATTAAAAGCAGTGACTTTAGAGTTTGTAGATCTTGTTGCAAGTTTTTTTTTTTTCAAATGGGAAAATTATCGTTCCTTTTAAATGTTGTTTTTTTTTCTTACCTTGACACTGAATTTATTAATGCATGCAATTTGCTGCAGTGAACAGTCATGTCCTTTACAGTTTGCCCTGGTTTCCATGGCAAATAATAGAGCTTGATGACTTCAAAGTTAAACAAGAGACACAAAATGATTGCAAGTTTAAAAGGAGAAACAGCGGGATAAATTAGGGCTTTAAAAGCTTTGCTTTTACACCAAAATGTCATTTTCTGTGTGGTCTCATAGCAGTGTATTTTAAATGATAAACACCCATTGTAGGCCTGTAATGGCTACATATTCACTTCACTTCAAATGGAATTTCAGTTTTATCTGTGTTCATAAACACTGACTAGACATCAGAACAGTTCTGGTCTGAATGTCTACTGCCTACTCTGGAAGTCCCATAATATTAGCTATGTTCTTAGAGGCTAATTCAGTCATTGATTGTTCTAATGGCAAATGTCTCTATACAAAAGAATAAGTCAAAATTCTCACCTACATCTTTTTTTTTTTATTAATTTGTGTTGTAAAATGCATTTATTTGCAAATGAAAATACAGAATTAATCTTAATCATCAAGCAGAACTCTGAAGTTAAGCCTCTGCCAATAAATTCAACACTGTGGGTGCTTGCATAAAAGAGTTTCATGTTTGCCTTTAATCTCACAATCATATGAAAAAAAAAACCACATGTACATTTTGGGAAGCGTCTGAAGTTTGTATGTTTAATATATTACCACTGGTACATGCCAGGTGAGGTTGAGAGGCAGCAAATTCCTTGCTTGTACCTTTTAGAGAATCTTGTTTTTACTGTAATAACCCTAAGGCACATGAGCCACAGGTCAGGCTCATGGAGTCAGGAAACATCAATCCAAGGTGGAGCATCTGGCTGAGTCAGCAGCTTTTTGACTTCCTTTAAGCGTAGATAGATTAAATCAGTGAGAAGAAGAAGAAGCAAGGTGCCCTAGGCACTGAGTGGCTATAGTGGTGATGACTGTGTGCATTTGTCCCTGTATATGTGTGTAGTTCAGGAGATGGCACAAGGAGCTGTTATGATGAAGCGAGTGAGTAGTGAGTGCATTTGTGTTAAATATATATATATATATATATGTGTGTGTGTGTGTGTGTGTGCACATGATGTGCTCACATATGTGCAAATTGCTCAGAGGTGTTAATAAGGGCAGCCTGCAGTTTGAGAGGTATAGAGCTGACTGTGTTTAAAAAAAGGTTTATCCTCGTTAGCACCGTCATAAATGTCATCATGATTGGAGGTGTTTGCTATGAGTTTACAGTTTTTCTAATTTTGGTGCATAGTGTATAATTCATACAAATATATTTTAATCAAAACATATTTTATGTTTATTTTGTTTCATTGAACACCACATGTGCTGTCTACAGCTGTCTTGTCCAGGACACGCTTGAAAAAAAAGATTTGCGTTTTTCCTGTTTAAATAAGGGTTAAATAAATAAATTTTAAAAACATGTCAGTATTTGTCTAAATGAGGATTCATGTAACACTTTTTTTCACTCACAGATGTATATTGGGAAATATATTTGTGCTCAAGCAGTGAATTTGTTAGTGATTATTTAAGTGCTTCTGAGTCTCAAACTACATGACAACTGTCTTTGAATTTATGTTTTGTGCTTTCCTCCAGAAAGACCATTTCTTGTCAGTGACTATACTAGACACCATGTTATTTTCAAGCAGCACAAATATATTCGGAAGCAATACTATTGTCTTTGTCTATCTGTGCTGGTGAGATAAATCTATTTCATTTTTGCATCTTGTAAGTTCAGCTGATCTCTATCTCTGTCCTTGTAACTTTTTCTCAGTCTTATACGCAAGTAAAAATTGTAGGATTTTTCCCGCTTATAAGATCTGATGAACTTAAATACAGTACTCTGGCTTTCTTCCTAAAAATTAAAACCATTTTTTCTCTTGATCCTCCAGCCCTGTCTGATCCAGATGGAGACCCCTGCCGGAGGACCTACTGCGGACGGGGTCGACAGTGTGTGTTGATGGCAGAAACTGGCCGTGCAGAGTGTGTTTGCCAGGAAAAATGCCGGCCCTCCTTTGTGCCAGTGTGTGGCTCAGACGGCAGATTCTATGAGAACCACTGTGAGGTTTACCGCACTGCCTGCCTGGAAAGAAGACGGATCTACGTGGTACACAGCAAGGACTGTTTCTTCAAAGGTACTGATTTAGTGTTACATTGCTACACTGACACTGCAGAGAGCTGCCACATGCTGTTAACAAAGATTGAAGCTATTTGAAAATATTAGGATGCTATTTTAAAAAGTCCAATTAATGTGGATACAGAATCATGTGTCAAAATAAATTACAAAGAAATTTAGGATGAAGAAGATACAAAGGAAATATGCATGCCATGGCTAAGCTGCGATTACTGAAGCTAGTTGTCAGAATTATATTTCCCCCAAAGTTTGATAACAAACAGCTTGTTGGATGTAGTAGTCCCTGGCATTTTTTCCCCAGGTATATTTACATTTTCCTTTCTCAGTCTCTTTTGTATATTCTGCCATCTGTTGTTGCTTGAAAACTCTTTGGAATAATGGACTCTTTGTTTTTTGCAGTAATTTGGCTTACTACAACTGACAAATAAAAAAAAGCAGAAAATGTGTCAAAATTAATGTGGGGGTTGAGTGAGTGAAGTTCAAACTGTGCCACACCTTTAATCTTCGTTAAATCTGCTCTGTTTACAAAAGTATTACAAAATGTTTCTGTAAATTGATTAATAGTTTTCATATTATTTGATGACCCGTGTGATTTTTAAAACTTAAATGTCCCATAATGTAGCTCATTTTAACAGGTTAATTAGCCTCCCCTGTTGCGAGACTGTGCCTTTCAGGTTTCAGCTCAAAGCACCGTGCGTCTTTGTTTCCACCTTGCCTCTGCACAAAGCCAGTTTTTAGCTTTGTTAGCTGTCTGTGCCTTTCAGTCAAACTGTGCTGCTACTTCCAACAGCCCTCTCAGTCTGTGTTCACTCAGTTAAAAGAGTGGCAGCTGATCAGGCACCTCTTCCTTCACTCTGAGTGATCATTTTACATGTCAGTATAGCCAAAATATGTGTGTGTCAGAATTTTAGCACTGCATAGATCATGGAAAAAAATGTTTACATTAAGAGGTTACTATTACTCTGTATCTTCTTCATCCTAAATTTCTTTGTAATTTATTTTGACACATGATTGTGTATCCACGTTAATTGGACTTCTCAAAATAGCATCCCAAGTAGCATACTATTTATTTTTGAAAATGAACATTGTATATATATATATATATATATATATATATATATATATATATATATATATATATATATATATATATATATTATTATTATTATTATTATTTATAGCACATGAAAATCAGAAAATTAGTATCTCAAATTATTAGAACATTTCATTTTGAGTTTGAAAAAATTACTGTTGAAACAGTATAAATATCATGTATCTCGATCTTGTTCAGTACACACAACCACATTCACCAGTAAGACAGCTTACTTGGGTCCAAATGGTAATACCCTCCACAGCCACAGGTCATTCCTGAAAAGGCTGGCTGTTCACAGAGTGCTGGATCAAAGCATATTAATGGAACGTTAACTGGAAGGATAAATTGTGGTAGGAAAAGGTGCACAAGCAGCAGAGATGAATGCAGCTTCGAGAGTTCATCTCTGTGAATTCAAGAGCTTGGTGGAGCTTCACAAGGAGTGAACTGAGGCTGGTGTCAGTTTTTCATAAACCATCGTGCACAGACATCTTTAGGAATGGGGCTTCAACTGTTCCTAATATTAAGACACAAAAACGTGTCCTTGCTCAGTGGTCCAAAGTCCTCTTACAGTATCAGATGAAAGTATATTTTGTATTTTAAGGGTCTGTAGGAAGAGTGGAGAGGCACAGAATCCAAGATGTTTGAAGTCCAGGGTGAAGTCTACGGTGATTTGGGTTGCCATGTCATCTGCTAGTTTTGGTCTGCTGTATTTTATCAAGTCCAAAGTCAAAGTAGCCATTTACCAGGAGGTTTTAGAGCCCTTCATGCTTCCATCTGCTGCAGATTTTCTTTTCCCGCAGGACTTAGCATTTGCCCACAGAGCTAAACTGTTACCATGTTATTACTGTGCTTTATTGGCAGAACAAGTTACCTGACCAGAACCTTTTCTGATCAATCTTAGGAAATACTGATTTTAATTATTAGCTATAAGCATCAAAAATAAATGTTTCACCTTACATGTAATGAATATAGTTACATTCTAGAACATGCACTTCAGCCTGTAGCAGCAAAGTCTGGTAGCTGTTGTTATTTTTTTATTATTGTTATTCATTTATTGATTTATTTATTTTTTGTAAAATACGGATAGATACTTCTGTGCGGAGAAGAGTTTGATCAGGACAAGAGCTTTTTTCATTGAAATGAAGCAAATCTGGAAGATACCAACACTATTCTTGCTGAGATAAAGAGTTGTTTGTTTTTGTTTTGTTTTGTTTTTGTTTTTGTTCTTTTGTTTTTTCATTGTTGCCGTGCTGGTTCAAAGCTGAAGGCTTGGAAGTGGAGATATTAGCCCTTTCTGCCAACAGTCATCATGGGAAATGTCGACTCTCTGCCCCAGAAGTGATGAGCTGGAGATATTGGTGAAGACTCAGGAAGTATAGCGTGAGTGCAGTCTCATGTGTTTTACTGAAACACGGTTAAATCAAAAATCTCAGACTCTAATGTGGATCTACCTGGTTTCACCCTCATACAGTCAGACAGAGATGCTAAAGCTAGTGGCAAGAAAAAAGGTGGGAGTCTGGCTTTGTTTGTGAGCTCGAGCTGGTGTAATCTTGCACTTGTCGCTGTCAAGGAGATGTGTTGTCTGTCATATCTTAACAATACCTGTGTATATCCCACCCAAGGCAACAGCTGAAGTTCCATGTGACATTCTCCATGAATCTTTTGCTACGATTACAGACTCTTCATTATTTTAAGAGACTTCAGTCATGTTTCTCTCTCCTCCCACCTCACTGGATTCACACAATTTGTTGACTGTCCTACCAGAGAAAATAAAAACCTTAATCTGCTATATGCCAATGTCAACACAGCTTACAGAGCTACTGTCTTACCACCAGTGGAGTGTAACCAGCTATTACCACAGAAGCCATCCTAAACAGCTCTGATCGCCCACTTTTCAACATCTTTATGGAACAAAAAAAACCAACAAAAAAAACATCAGTGGCGGAAGACTCATCTCTCCGTTGTAAAACACAGAGATACAGAAAATCATTCGTACCCTCAGCCGTTGAGCTTCTCAGTTATCATACAAATAGCAGATGAGCTGTCAGACATCTGAATTTCCCTCTGGATTCAAAAGTAATTCTTCTTCTTCTTCTTCTATTTTTTCCTTCTTTAAAAAATGAATTTAGGGAAAAAAAAATTTTTTTTATTATATTCAATTTTTTTGTGGATACACAAAAAATTTCAGTGGTGTAAATTCTTTGGTCTCCACGTCACTTCCACTGTGAACGCAGCTTTAGTCTGTGTTATTATCTCACTTTAATGTTTTAACTAATGTGTACATTAATGTTTTAAAATGCCATTTTCACATAATAACAGAATATCAGAAACATAGAGTGCAGTATATATTTATAAGAGGGAGTTTAAAAAAAAAAAAAAAGAATAATTCATTCTCCTGCTGACCCCAACCTCATCACTACATTGCTTAGCTTTCATGGTGATCCACTAAACGACGGTCGGCACTTCAGCTGCCATTTATTGAAGGTAAAACACAGACAAAGGATAAGTACTTCATGCAACCCCACTTTAAGAACTAAATTAACCCCTGAGAAATCTTGTGTTCATTCTTGCAGCCAACAACAGAACATTTGTTGTACTTTTCTTTCTCCTCTTTTCACACTTAAATTGAAAGAAGCAAGCAATTATGATGCTCTTGACTTTTAAAGTCTGTTGAGATTAAGTGAATCAAGTAAAATTATTACACGGAAGCATTATTATTTCTTTTTACCTGCCTCTTTTTCTTTGTTGCTGTGATTTTCATTGTTTTGCTGGTGCTTAAACAACAACAAACACAGTTATGTTGCACAGGCCTCTGTCTCTTTGATGTCTCTCAACATCACCGTGTCTGGCACATGTTTGATCCCTTTTGCAAGAGAAAATTGGCCTCAAATGATGTTCTAATACCTGGCTTGGTACCAGGTTATGCTTAGGCTTCAACTTTGGTTTGATGTTGAAACATTTAAACAAAAATAGAGTTGCACTGACAAGCAAAGCAATTGTTTTGTACCATGTTGCCAGTTGTCAAGCTCCAGTCACAAACATCAATCACTGTGGAAATTGTGCTGTTTCTGTCAGCCTGCAATTCAGTTGAGATGAAACGATGAAATCATCTGTAGTTTGACGCTGAAGGCTGTGGCTCAGGGTCAATTTTTTCTAGGAAACAATAGCTATGCACATACACTGGGACAAGATCAGTAGGCATTTTCATCAGGTGCTGTATTCATCTTTTCTGCCTGGTCAGTGTGATTAATCATGCTCCTTTTACCACTAGTCACCTTACTTTCTAGGCTGTAGGCCCTAATCACAAAGAATATTTTTTAATTGCACCCTAAAAACTCATTTAATGATCAATCTAATTTGATTCATTAGAAAAACAGTGTTACAGCAGTGCACACACAAACACGTCATTAACAGGCTCATTTTGATGAGAGTCCTCTCATAGTTTTAAACTTTAAATGCATTAAATTAGATTTTGACAATGGCCATGCAAACATTTTTACATAGGAATTTATGCAATATGCGCACATGCACTGACTAAGGTCAGAGACACGCCTTCCCTCTTCTAACTACATATCCCTGCACTCACAAATCACCACAAGGTTACTAGGGATCACCGGTTCTCTATTGTAAATCGTTTGAATCTTCACTCCTTGACTGTCTCTCATTAGCAAAATTGCACTCTCAGCATGAACCGTTTGTAGTATTATCCAGTCTGTATTATCTGTTACCTTCGATCTGAAGGTAACAGAGCTCCAAACTTAGTGGCATAGCGTCTTTTTTTTTCCAGTTTTCCAGGTCAGAGTAGTATTAAGCATGCTTTATACTCCCTCAAGGTATGGATGTTGAAATAGAAAGCAAAGCTATAGTTATTTTGGAGTGTATGGGTTCATGTAAATGCAGCACAGAAACACAGTTGTGTCTTTTAGGAATATCACATTAGGGAGGCAAGGATTCCTTCCAGACACTACCGGGCATAGCTAATCCACATTAGGGATGTTCAGTCAGCACATTAGGCTTAAACTTGATGTCTGAATGCAAACCAGCAGGAGATGGAAAATCTTGGAAATTGGTCAGATGTTATGGGAATCATGTGTGTCTGTAAATGTGAAGTAATTATTGTACTTGACAGACAAAGAAAATGTTGGAATGCATGTCTCTCAGTGGTGTGCTACAGCCATTATTCATAATCACGATTTGTATAGAGCAGAGGTGGTGCAGTGGTTATCACTGGGATAAAGCATTCCTGTTGTTGATCAAGAAGACTTGAATATAATAACACTTTCTGTTCCGGTTTGAGCCGTGCAGCTCATCTGGCTGCTGCAGAATGAAACACAATTGGTCATTTTCCTCGGTTTCTCTCAGAATTTCATTCAGCAGCTGCTCCAGTACGTAGATGTGCAATTACCAGAATGTCTCAAAGTATAAACTAGAAAATCTACTACAGTTAATAGTTAGTATTGTCCTCTGGTAGTATTATTTTTCTTTCAAATGAAAATAAATAGAAAAGATGAAACTACATACTACATATCCTATTTTTTTCTCAACTTATTTCTTTAATTTGTCGCCACATTTAATTAATTTATTTATTTTTTTTGCCAACCTTATGGAGCCTCTTAAATGGTAACTTCCAAAAGCTTTTCTTCCGCTCTGTCAGAGTGAGTAAGACACAAATGGATCTCTTGGGTCCCTAGAGCAACGCTTTCAAATATGATAAACCTAAAAGCTGTGAAAGCCTATTTCTTTCAGCTCAGGGCTAGGGTCAGAGTCACAGTGTCAAGCAGTTATGCCAGCTTTCCTCTCTCCATATTTGCATTACTGTGATTCTCTCCGCAGAGCCAGTTCAATACACAGTTCCACAGCAATGACCTTTCTTTACTGGCTCCCACTTACAGAGCTCAGTTTGTTTATGCATTAAGCTGTTAAATATGTCCAAACGCATCCCCTGCCACTGTGCCAGTTCCACCACTGGATCGCTTTAGGCATCAGAATGCGTTACTTTAAGCTAAAGTGGCAAAGAAACACTAAAAACAAAATCAAACAGATTATTATTATCGTTGTTATTATTTTAGAGACTTTCACTAGAGTTTCCCAGTTCATCTGCAGTTCCCTGCCACAGTCAGCTGAAAGTTGCCATGAATTAAACATGATTTTACTTTAGTACTTTTTAAAGTTTTGTGGTTTTCTTTTTTTATATGCTACATGTATCAAGTAATATCAGACATTTTTCTGAACTTCAGAGAAAAAGTTGACTTTTTTTTCAATTATAGAGGTCAGCTCTCCTTCAGTTTTATGTTTTTAATTAAATTTTTATTTTATTTTTTTCCTCAGGCAGAAAAAAGAAAAAGGGGGAGAATCTTTAACAGTTCAAATTTCTGTATAGATGTTGTGGCAAACAGAGTTGCACAGGTGAAGGGGCTTATCACTTTGCTATCTGAGAGTGCCCAGATATTCTCTTTGATGCAGCTTAAAGGAGGCTGTAGCTTGCCTCTGGATTGATACTGAAGAGTTTGGTAAAGGATTTGCCTTTTTGACATATGGAAGTGGAGAAAATGGGGATGGGGTTTTTTGTTCTTCCCTCTCTCTGATACATATTGGCTCAAAAAAATTCTGTACAGTATATGTATAATAATACTCTGAAGTAAATTGATAATGCTTACATACCAGTGAAAGGGACACAACAATGTTAAAACCAAAACTCTATTAGGAGATTTTCATTATTGCACTTTTTTTTTGATCACTTTAATTCTGTTTTCACTTTTAAGATTATTCTGAGCTTGCTCAAGCTATCCATTTCACAAAGACCCTGCAGTAAAATCACCACAGAAGCCACAAATGTCTAACACACACACACTCACACACACGCGCACACACACACACACACACACACACACACACACACACACACACACACACACAGGAAAACCAGTTTGTCCGCTCAAGTCTGGCAAATTGATAATCAGCTTCAAAGTTAAAACTTATTTGACGCCAAATGACTTCCGAAGGGGCAAACTGTCAATTAAAAAGACTGATGTACCAGCAGCACTCAAACCTAATAACCTATTTAGATTCTAATTACTAAAAGTACCAAAAGTCATAAAACAGGTTTTGAGGCTCTCATCTGTTTTTTTCTTCTTTTTTCCCCCACCATGTGATAAATTACACTCTTGCCAAATAATTGATCTAATAAAAAATTAAAACACCTTTTAATAGAGCGGCAGTGCCACCCTTTCGCTGATATTTTTCAGGATTAACTGCATATAGTGTTGTATCACCTTAGTTTCTCCTGTATTTGGTTATTTATTCCCTTTTGACCAACATGGACAAAGGAGATTACTTGAAGACAGAAATGTTGAAATCTGTAACTGATTTTTAAAACTGAATTGTACTTGGCATCAACCCATTTATTAAGCACACGATTTATAAAATAAATTGTGTTTAAAGACTTTTAAAATCTTATTAGCTTTAGAAATCCCTTTTCTAATTTTTGAAACTGGCATCAGAAGCACATCGTGTTTTTCTTTCTTCTCCTGTGGTGAGTACTGGGCAGAGAGTCGACTCTTTTCTGACCTTGCCTTTGATTATAACCCCTTCCCTCTGAAACAATCCGAAAAAAAAAACTAACACAGTTGATTCAGTGCTTTGATCTTCCCAATGAGTAGGAAGCTCCCAGAAAAGGCAGTCCAAGGAGACATCTGTTTTCACTGGGTTGTGTACACCACTCAGCAGGGATGTCTTTAATGTACCTGGTATGACCACTCGACTGTCATTCTGGAGATACTTGGTTGTGATCCCATTGATTCTTAGATCAGACAACTAATGTGGTAGCTGTGTCCAGACTGAAATTAGTGTTGAGTCTCCTCTGGGTCTTAGTGAGCTACATTTCATCCACTAAGCCAAGCAGTTCCCTACATTAGTTACCAGCCCTCACTTAAAATCCCTTGTGGAGAGCCCTGATCTCCCATTCTGGACACCAGCCAGGTTAAAGTTGAATGTAGATCTGCAGTTATTAATTGATCAGGTGAGTAGTCACAAATGAATATGCAGCTATTATAATATAATAAGATAATCAACTGCTAGTTTAAGTCACTTATCAAATGGAGAGAAAAAAAGACAGAAACATTCTAGCATTCTCCTTTCACCCTTTGAATACATCAGTACTGAAAATAGTTCCCTTAGTTGCTTTAACTAGGCACTTAAATAAGGATCCTCATAATGGTTCTGATTGATTGATATTTTAGCTATCATCAGTCTTCTTGAGATCCAAAAGCTGTTGCCAAATTTCACAAAAAAGACAGCTACAGTGTTCTTGATATAATGAATTGCTTTGTCTTTTCCTTTCTCCATCCTCCCTTTTAGCCATCTATCAACTACCCATGTTTGCGGTGTCTCTCACTCTTAGAGCTGCGTCAAACACTCTGATTACTCTTCATCATTCCAACTCATTCAGTGGCAGCTGTTGTTATTGCATTAGCTATCAAAGCTGCCCCCGTTTGCCATTGTACTCACTCTTTCTGCAGCCCATGGCAGCATCCTGCCTCCATCGTCCATCTTATAGCTCGCTAACCCTCTGCCCCTTCCTGTGACTGCTGCTATTAACTTGGCCATGCAAACACACAGTAGTTTGATCATTCTCATAAGAAGGATCGACTTAGCTTGAGCTCCAGGCCTGCATCTTTAGATTTATACAGAAAAAAAAAAGATTGTGTAGGGTCAACACACGATGCTTTAAAAGACAGCACATCCTAGCTCTCACAGGGCAAAAGGTTGAGTGTACTCCACGCAGGAAGCCCCCAGCTCACCAACAGGTTTGAATCACGAACCTTTGTGCTGTGACGCAACAGTACTAACCACTGTCCCACTTTTCCTCCAACAGTATGTTTGTACCATGCTCTTAATGCATGACCTGCTTGGATTGTCGTAACTGTTCATTTCATTGATTACATTTTATATTCATTCCGCTGCACCCTATCAAGCAACACCAATCAATTCTGCATTACAAGGGCGCATTTCAGAAACACTCGCTCTTTAACTGAGTTGTTTTAGCAGGGATGTAAAATTGTCCATGTCACATAACCAAAGCTAATCTGGGCTACAGTAGGTGTAAAGCACCCATTCACACACACACAAGCATACATCTGTCACCAGCTGGGGTTCCCATGGCAGCCCTTTATTTGTTATGGTGGGCTAATAAATGAGGAGCCAAACTATGTCAGTCTTTCTTTTGTGCCCTGCTGCCGCAACACCTTTATCCTCATATTCTCTCGTCAGTGCTGATCTTACCTCATTAAGTAAATGTTCTCCCCACAGATTCCTTTTTTTTGGGGGGGGGTGGGGGGTGGGGGGTGTGCATGAAATCGATGGATGTCCCGTCCAGCTCTGGTCCCTTGCCTCATAAACATCAGTCTTCCTTGTAAAAACAGAAAACTGACTTTTGACCACTGACTTTTCCCACTGTTGTGGTACTGGGACAGTGTCAAGGACACTGCACATGTGCTGTCCAATAAGACCTGCATGGGGAATCAGGCTGCACCTGGAGTGGTTAATGAGGTATCTTACTGTAATACAAGAAATTTCTGTCTGTCTGTGCGTTTGTTTGTTTCTTTTCTTCACAGCAGTAACATCTAATTTATAGCCAAAAAAATATAATTATGTATGATATAGTATGATGCCATCATGATGCCTAACAATGGGCTGAAGTATCCCATTTATTGCATTGTATTTATGCACCTATAATACCTTATGAAAGCATGGTATGATTGATTTTCATTTCATGGCCAACAGCACCAACAGACCAAGCGATACTTTAGCATGGACATGTACTAGTGTTAGTAAATAATGGCCTATCAGTTTATATGCCAAATTTAAAACAAACAAATAAAAAGACTAATGTTGTTTTGGTTCATTAAAAAACAAAAATAATTCAATAATGATGACCACAAAATCTGTCTGATTTTCCATTAATTTTCTGTTGTTTCTCTCTTCCTCCACTGAGGAACCTTGCCTCACTTTAAACGTCCTCATACCAAAATTACAAATATCGTGTCATAGTTGTTTAGATGGATATGTGTCTTGTTTTGCTGTGCGCTGTATGCTGTGCTAGTTTTGCAGTGTTTCTAACAATGTGTCAGAAATCTCTTGTCTAATCCCTCCTAGTTCAGGGTAACATTCAGTCTTTCATTTTTCTAATCAGTACTGTGTATTCAGTATTTATTCTTTCATCTTCAGTGTTTTGTAGCAGCTCTCGGTTTTCTTCTCTCAGTGAACACTCAAGTTTTTGCTCTTTATTTTTCACCTCTCTTACATAGACTACCTAATCATCCTTTTTGGACTATCCTCTCTCTCTCACTACACACACACACACACACACACACACACACGCACACACCAAAACAGCACATAGTTACACATACACAATCACGAGAATGACGGTACACGCTTCTGTCATGACAAAAGCAAAAATAATCTCTTGTGAAAGAGAATGTTTATTCATGCCTAAGAGATTTTGACATGCTTGTCACAACACTGGCATTGCCTCTCACATTGCCTTTTCTGTGGTGAACTATACTCCACAGCATCACAATGGACCTCTTGAACCACTTGCACAGCTTCAGCTTTAGACATGTGCTGCTCAGCCTGGCACGTGCAGTATGGATATATTGATAATTTAAATCAGAGTTGAGAGTAAGCAAATTGTAATCGGCGTCACCATTTTGAATTCCTTTTGTCTTAATTGCTTCTCTTCATAGCTGTATAACACACACACACACACACACACATACACACACAGACCTTTTCCCTCATTTTTCCTTGTTGAAGTAATTAACAAATCCCTAATGTTGGTTTTGTTCTGAGAAAGCCATTTTGGCATTCTGTCTACATCTTGTAACATTAACAGGTGGCACTGCATAATTTTTGGAGCTCATCATCGACATGGTCTGTTTTTATTACTGTTCTTAACACAACTTTTTAAAAGCTGTTGGCAAATGCCTCTGAACAACTGAGAAATTAGAAAGTGACAAATGAATTCATTTGGCCCATCCCCTTCAATTCCTCAAGCCTTTCATCAGTTTAATGGCTGTATAAATGGAAAATACATATGGCTGCCAGGGGTTCTGGCTCCAAACTTTGAAACTTGTCTGATCTGTTTTTGATAAAGACTTGTTTCATTTACTAACAAGTGAGATGAACGACTTTTGCTCCAGTTTAGACATCAGTTTAATGGCTGTATAATAATTAAACATCAGTTTAATTCAAACAACTCTTCCTCTTTCTGTGTCTTTTATAATAGACAGATACACATTGCGCTCTCTCTCTCTTTGTCCATGCAGATCTATTTCATTCCCCCTTCACACACCCCACTTTCTCCTCATGGACCACTTTCTGCTTCTCTATCATTCACCCACATTTTTTTCTTGTCATGCCCCCAATATAGCGCAGATGGGGATTTGAGTGAGTCTGTCAAGCTTTTTGCTGTGCTCCTGGTCTGTGTTAAATTGGTTCAGAGCTTAAGTAGAGTGTGGGCCTGGAAAAATAAATAAATAAAATAAAAATACAAGAAGGACTTGGAGGCAAAGTGACCCCAGGAAGAAGAAAAAAAAATCATATACACTCTGCATCCTTTACGAACACAAACACTCACACAGTCATGTACAGAGACATAAACAAACCATGAGTGTAAAATGGATGTGTGGCTTGGTTGATTCCTAATCCACTGCAGTGAGTGCAAAGACCTTTACGTTCACACGGAAGTATCTGTAAATGCTTCACACAAAAGGACAAGGTTGTTGTCATGCCACCAAAATAATTTGGGGGCAACGAGATGGCTCTTTGACGGTATCATGTGATGAAAACTCTGATCAGACTTAAAGGACCGTACAGTACTGTGGACCATTAGGTAAGTTAGCTCAGGTAACTGTCTGGGAACCAAACCAAAATATAAGATGTAAGATGCAGTTATATAAATTTCAATATTATTAGTGGTCAACACTTGCACCTCATACATAAAAGATCTCTCAATTCACAAACGTAAGGAAACACAAACCTAGCCACAGGGGGTCACAGAGTACTATATTCCCAGTGCCTGAGCCCAGATAAATGTTTACATCAGGAAGGTGCCCAAATGTTTGAAATCACACATGTGGAGCTTACCGCTGTGGTGACCCCTTGGGAAATAGGGGAGCAGCCTAAAGTACCTTTTAATGTTAATTTATATTTTCTGCAATAAAAAACTATCTCTTGTATCAGAAAGTATATTTGTGACTGTGACCTAGTGCACTAATTATCATCAGACTAATTAAATTTACTAACACAAAAATGTCAGTTGTCACCTCACTGTGCAGCACCACATCTGTCCCATTTTATTTTAAATACTACTTGTACACAAAACAGAACCAAAAAAATTACACTTTTTTTTTATAATCGTAATCAATTGGAATTTTTTTTACAGAATCACTTACAGCAAAGAGATCCCAGAAAATTTATAATCCTAATAATAAGAGTATCATGTAATCAGACCAGCAGTTTCATAATCAAAGCAATCCCAAAGATAAAACTTCAGCCAGTCTTACAGTTTTTTTTAATGCACTTTGTAATCATTCCCTGATTTGGACTGTAATAATAGCAACTCACAATCAGCATTTTTAGTGCACAGTGTGAGTCATTCTTACATGCTTTTGTGCCTGGGTATAGGTTTTCACATAAGTTTAATAAATAAAATTTATGTAAACAGTTTTTTTTCAGGCTTGTACCTTTCAGCTTATCGCTCCCTCTCATTTTCTACCTACAAATGACCACACAATGAATCTTGTGTAAAAAAAATTATTTTCTGCCTTTGTGTGCGTGTGTGTGTGTGTGTGGGGGGGACTCTTGGACACACACTTCTAGCTTTTAAGCCACACAGAGTTTTAAGCATCTGGGCGGCGATCTTGCTGGAAAGGCATGGCTGAACAGTCCCTGCACTGCCTCGTGTAATGTGAGTTTTCAGATTATATACTTCCACCCTGCCAGCTTAACAGTTTCACCAGAGGGCAAAGAACGAGCAAAGATTGACAACTAGTGCAGCTCAGTGTGCTGCAGCAACTGATTTGCCAGCTCTCAAGATGACTAAATGATCAACTGAATGACTGCCCAGCTTCTCTCACAGCCCTCTCTTTGACCAAGATACTCAACCTACTTGCACTTTGACCACTATTCTCAATGTGAAGCCCAAAAATGTGCTCCGTACAAGAAGCTGTATCTTAAGAAAAAGATTGCTCAAATGTGTTCCTTAAAAAAAGGGATGGCTGCTCATGAGTCCTGTAACACAACATGCTAGTATCATCTCTACTTTTGTTGCATTATTGAAGAGTCACGCACACATTTAATAAGCAAATATTTAAACATTTACTGAGTTTTATTTTCTGGTGTCAGTTTCATATTACTGAGTCAGAGTTATTTATTGGCATTTCATATTGTTACATCCTGTTTTATTGTGGTGTTTCCTCTTTCCATCTTCTTTCTAATGAGCTGATGCCTGTTGGTTAAACCGAGCCTTTGCTCTCTCTCTCTCTTCATCCCACTGAAGCAGCACATTTTATTTGTTTGTTCATTACTTTACAATAAACATTCTTTAATTAAACTCCCCCCTGATATTATATAATATATAATACTATTACACTATTATTATGTTCAGTGATTGAGCCAGCTGTTACAATATGAATGACCCTTAATATTAAAAAAAAAAAGGATTTAATAATACTTCGACATTCAACCCCTCCAAACAACCTAAGAGACCACATGTAATATAAGTCTTGTTTTTTTTGGCTTTTGTTGCACTGCATAAACATCTGTTCTGGGTTGCTGACACCTAAATTTGTGATAAAAATAAATAAACATATTGTGTTGAAAGCAAGGTGGCCTTGCATGCCATTGTCCTGTG